>CAKNYM010053124.1:359466-381837 GCA_932195095.1 Andricus curvator
TGTTTCAACCTAAAATTGTTTAAAAATGATATAATTTTGAACACTTAAAACTTTTATTGATTCATTCTTCAAACTATTTTATTTCCTAAAACGCATTCTCTCCTTTACCTGCTTAGTCAAGCTTTGTTTATAAAATACCGATGCGGACCGATATGAGTTCTCTGAAAGAACACATTATGTCGCACTTAAGTTACGTATCTACATTTAGAATTAGGCTAATTATGTTATTCATGAAGAAGAATAATAAAAATTGAAATTTCATTATGGAAAATTCATTATTATGACACTTATCATTATTATTGCACATCTAAGTACTCAAAAATTAGAAGAAAAATATTGAAAATTGTTTCTTCTTTTTAAATTAGACACAGCATATTTTCCTCCTATTAGAATTTAAATACTTAGCGGTAATTCTCTAAACAGAATGAAAAAGAAACCGAAAAAATGCAAAATAGCAGTTTTCTAATGAATTCGTACTACAAACGGTATTTCTTGTGTTTTTTCAAAATGAATTATTTTTAATCGATAAATGACGAGTTTGCAAATATTTTGTAAATAATTTACAATTGTTTAAACAATTATTATTCGTTTTAAAAATATATTTTCTCTGTAAGTCGTGGAAAATTATTATTTTCGAGATATAAATTCCAGAGAATAATAACTTGTTACAATTTGAGGGAGAAAAGATTGTGGAGACGCAATTTTTGAGAGCCACTGGTTAGATGCTTTCCAGATGTTTTCCCAAGACTCGGATCCCAACAGCAAATCTCCTTAAAACTGCTCGTAAAAGTGAAAGCGCAGGATTGACTCTCCTCTCTGGGCCTGAGACCAGCCCTCTTCCAAGGGCCGAAGGGCAGAGTTGTCTGGGTTGCCAACGACGGCAGATCGGTTGTCTTGCCCCTGTAAGCTTTGAGTCTCTTCCGGACGAAATATATATATTTTAATATTCCGCTAGTTGATTGTACGCGACAATATTTACTTCAATTATTTTATCTCTGTGTGCTTATACTCTTGGATATAATAAACTTTTATTTACCCGTGGGCGATTGTGAATCTTATTCTTTATAATTCAGATTTCTAATTACCACAAATCAGAAGTGGGATACACTTCCGCTCAAATACTGTGTGTGAGTGTGTGTGCTAACAAAAAAGAAATAGTGTACTGTGATTCTAAAATCTAAACTGTGACATTGTGAAGTGTTAGACCCACAAAAATGGGACGTAGAAGTCGGAGCAATGGTAGTGATCGAGGTCATCGTGAAAGAGGAAGGAAATGTGACCGAGCACAATCGATGGAGCGGCATCGCTCCAAAAGGCATAGATCAGAGAGGAAACACTCTGTGCGAAGTTACAGCCCAATCTCTCCAGACAGGAATTCATCGCCATGTACAATTTCCAGCCGTGAATCTGACTTCGCGAAACTCACGGACGCATTGACTAGCATTGTTAAAATGTGTACGAGAAAATCAGGTAACAATTTTATTAATGAGAAGTTTCTGCCTGAGTACAATCCAATCGAAAAGAGCCTTTAAGCGTCGGAATGGCTCGAAGAGATTAACACTCTCGGTGCCTTATACGACTGGGATGAAAAGACTAAGCTTTATTTGGCTGTATGTAGGCTCCGTGGTAACGCCAGGTTGTGGTATAGTGAATTACATGATTCGCAATTGTCCTGGCCAGCATTCTCTTATGCCATCGCGAAACAGTTTCCGGGGGAAGTGAATTTTGGTAGATTACTCGAAGAAGCAGTTTTATGTAAAAGTAGTCAGGGCCAAGACTTGCCGGCATATTGTTTCAAAAGTTGGGGAAGTTAAATAAGTTGAAACTAGAACTATCGGAAGATAAGTTAGTAGATTACGTAGTGTATGGAATACGTGACAAAAGCATACGCACGACGGTACTGTCAGCACAGTGCAAAACGTTACATGAGCTTAATAAGTGCCTTAGTATTTTCCACAAACCTGCGGCAGTGAAAGTGAAGTCAGGAAAAGCCGATCGGGAGAGAGTTCATCAGGGAAAGCAAATAGTCGATCCGGGAAAGATCAGGGTACTTGCTATAATTGCCATCGATCAGGTCATGTTAGGCGCGATTGTCCAGAACTAAAAACAAAATCCTCTGAAAATAATAAATATCCTAAATCCAGTATAACTAATGCTTCAAATTTGATGAGGGATGGAAACACAGGGCTAAAGTGCAATTACTGTCATAGACCTAATCATTCGGAGGACCGTTGTTATAAAAAGAAAAGAGAACAGGTCGAGAAGGGGTCGGCATGCCTAAGTGGGAGGTTTCCAGAGGTATGTCAGGTCGAGGAAAATAAACCTAAGAACCCTCCAAAGATAGGCCACATCAATGGCATAGAAGTAGGGTATATTCTCGATTTCGGTAGTACCTGTTCTATAATTAGAGATCAGGTCGCGAGGTCGCACCTCCTTTTGCTTTTCTATCAACGAGATCCCGGTGTAATTTGAAGCTTATGTTGTCCCTGACAACCAATTATCGCGGGGAATTCTTATCAGCCGTGATTTTTCTAGAAATCCGGGAGTAACGGGGGTAGTGAACGAGTCAGAAACTAAACTTGTCAAAGCGGAGGCCACTATCAAACCTTCGGAAATTTTCAAAATAAATATGATTGAGAACTACGAGAAACCCATCGTCGCGGATTACGTTCAATGTCCCGGGGTTGATCCTAAAGTCTTCGCTGAATTGATTTGTCTTTTAAATGAGTATCGCACTGCTGTAGCATTAAACATGCATGTGTTAGGTAGGGTCAATAGTTCGACGGTGAAAATCGCGCTCACTGATAATGAGCCAGTTCATTATCATCCGAGAAGGTTATCTTATGCTGATCGAGCTAAAGTTAAAGACATTGTTAAAGAACTGGAAGCAGCTGGTATAATTCGCGAGATTAATTTCGCTTACGCTAGTGCGATCACCCTGACAACAAAGAAAAACGGCGAACTACGGATGTGCGTAGATTATCGCGCGATTAATCAGAAGACAAAGACTGATCCTCATCCATTACCTTATATCGAGAATCACATTGATCGGTTGGGGGGAAAGAAGTATTTTACTTCATTAGACCTAAAGGCAGGGTTTCATCAAATTCCCATAGATAATGACTTCGTCCATATCACTGCGTTTGTAACTCCAGATTGCCATTGCGAGTATTTGAGAACCCCTTTTGGGTTGAAAAACGTGCCCACTGTATTTCAAAGAGCAATAAATCGAGCTCTCGGAGAACTGCGGTTCAGTGTAGCATTAGTTTATATCGATGACATTCTGATACCCGCCTCGACCATCGAAGAGGCCTTCCAAAATTTTAAACTGGTCCTAGAAGCTTCAAAGAGACATATACCATTAAAACCATTTCCCTTTCAGGGTAGGCGTGACACTACCCGATTCGGGTAGTGTTTCTAGGTTTTTCTTGTAGTTATGAATAACTACAAGTGTGGGCTCACCACACCCACGATGTGCCAACAGCACTCATGTCAGTATTCTTGAATGGTCACCCATCCAAGTACTAACCGCGTCCAACGCTGCTTAACTTCAGTGATCTGACGAGAACTGGGTTTTTCAGCGTGGTATGGCCGTTGGCCATAATTGCACCTTAAAGTTAGATAAATGCAGATTTTTCCAAACAAATGTAAACTATTTAGGTGGAGAGATATCTGAAGAGGGAGTACGACCAGGAACTCTTAAAATACAAACTGTAGAGCAGGCTCCCAAGCCGACTAATGTGAAGCAAGTTAAGTCGTTCCTGGGACTTGCTACCTACTTCCGAAAATTTGTACAGAATTATGCGAAATTAGTCGCACCGCTTACAGGTTTGTTGGGCAAAGATTCACCCTGGGTATGGGGACCAGAGCAAAAAAATGCAATGCTCGAGAAAAAACGACTTCTCGTTACTAGGCCGGTTCTAGCTATTTTTGACCCATCACTTAAAAATGAACTCCACACTGACGCCAGTTCCGTCGGACTTGGTGCTATGCTCGTAAAGAAAAAAGATAAGCTGGAGCACGTGGTTTTCTATTACAGTAGGAAAACGACAGCTACAGATCAAAAGTACCACTCATGTGACCTAGAGACCCTTGCGGTTCACGAGGCCCTTAAGGCATTTCGAGTTTATTTATTAGGTATTGAGTTTATCGTTGTCACTGACTGTACCGCTGTGCGAACTACGGCTACAAAGAGGTATATTCAACCCAGGGTCGCTAGATGGTGGGTTTATATGCAAGACTTCCATTTCAATATTGCCTACAGGCCTGCAGCTCAAGGGGCACATGTTGATTACTTGAGTCGCAACCCTATCGAATGCTTGCATGTAGACATTACCGTCGGCGAGTGGATAAGACCCGCACAGATTCAGGACCCGGATATCGAGATAAAAATGCAAATTTTACAGGATGGTAATGCTCAATCTGATACTGAGCAATATTTTGACGTATATGATTTAAAGGGAGGCGTGGTTTTTAGACGTACGAAATATGGAAATAAATGGGTGGTTCCGCTTAATTCGTGATTTAATATTGTAAAATTATGCCATGATGAACAGGATCATTTCGGGGTGGATAAGACTCTGGAAAAGGTTAAAGAGAATGACTGGTTCAAAGGAATGCGAAAATTCGTGACAAAAAATGTTAAGTCATGTTTATGCTGCCTGTACTATAAATCCACAACAGGTCGTAAACCGGGCCTCATGCACCCTATACAAAAGGTCGCGATACCATTCCATACTATTCACATTGATCACGTGGGACCATTCATCAAGAGTAAGCGCGAAAGCACTCAGCTGTTCAACATCGTGGATGGCTTCACCAAGTTCTGTATTCTCGAACCAGTAAGGAATAAGAAAACAAAGTGGATGCTGAAAGCTTTGGAACAGGTGTTTGCTCTTTTTGGTGTTCCATCTAGAATAATCAGTGACAGAGGCACCTGTTTCACATCTTCCGGATTTTCGAATTTTGTCGAGATATGGAATTAAGCATAGTTTAATCGCTGTCGCTACACCAAGGGCGAACGGGCAAGTGGAAAGGATGAACGGCACTGTAGTGAATGCAATCTCAACTTCTAGTTCGGGAGCAGAGGAAAATGATTGGGACTTATATGTGAAGAAAGTGCAAAGCGGCATCAATAGCACGACGAACAGAACAACTGGAAAGTGCCCAGCGCAGTTACTGTACAAGTTCAAACCAAAAGGATCAGCCGATGCAGCACTCCTGTCAGCAATACAGGATTCACTCGATGCGGTCGATCTGTCTGACAGCAGAACCACCATCGACAGGGGAGAGCAGAAAGCTGGCAGCAAAAGGAAAGGGTCCTTATAGAATCACAGCTGTGCTGCCAAATGATCGTTGTGAGGTTAAGGACCTGCGACAAATGCGGAAAGGGCGAAGCAAAAGGAGCGTCGTGGCTGTCGACAGTATGCGAAGGTGGATTACTTTCGATGCTATGGCTTAAGACAGAAACAGGTGAGGTCTAAAATATTAACTAAGCACCCTAGTAGCAAGTAGTCAAGTCGTATTCACGGGGTAAAGTCCTAATGGTCGCCGGTAGACTGAGTCAGGCACTTGTGAGAGTTGACCCTTCGAAGGAGGTATCTCGCAGGATAAGGTCCCGACAGGTTTACATGGACTGAGCTAGGCACCTGTGGAAGTTAATTCCTGATGGGTCGAAACTCCCTAATTCCTTTTCCTTGGTGCTAATTAGATATTCTCCACAATCATACTGCCTTCTGTGAGAGTTGGCCACCTCATGATAGGAGACAGAGCTGATTAAGCGAATTATCTATTCTGATGATGGACCAAAAGTAGTCATAGAACTAATACCAGAAAATTTCCGAATTACAGGCAGAGGGACCGGACGAGATGCGAGTGTCGAGGACGACTCTAGTGGTCAGGAAGGCCGATTGTGGAGATGCAGTTTTTGAGAGCCACTGGTTAGGTGCTTTCCAGCTGTTTTCCCAGGACTCGGACCCCAACAGCAAATCTCCTTAAAACTGCTCGTAAGAGTGAAAGCGCAGGATTGACGCTTTCCAGGGACTACACATTTTTGGAAAGTTGCGAGGCAAGGAGGAGAACGTGGCCTCTCCTCTCTGGGCCTGAGAACAGCCCTCTTCCAAGGGCCGAAGGGCAGAGTTGTCTGGGTTGCCAACAACGGCAGATCGGTTGTCTTGCCCCTGTAAGCTTTGAGTCTCTTCCGGACGATATACATATTTTAATATTCCGCTAGTTGATTGTACGCGACAATAGTCACTTTAATTATTTTATCTCTGTGTGCTTATACTCTTAGATATAATAAACTTTTATTTACTTGTGGATGATTGTGAATCTTATTCTTTATAATTCAGATTTTTAATTACCACAAGATTGTTTGAACAAATGAAAATTGTTTAAATAATGACCAATTATGTAAAAACAAAACATATTCTTCGAGAGGGGGGGGGGGGGGAGAGACTGAGGGACTCCTTTCGGTGGGTGAAGAGAAGCAAGTTTCCGGTCTGTGCCATAAGACACAACGCGGGTGTCAGAGGCTTGCGGTACACTTTCCAGCCATGGTTTCATTTGAATCAGGCGCGACTTCCCATATCGAGGTCTAAGATCTTTCCACATCTAAATCATTTTTTGAAAGGCTTCTGTCTGAACTCAGTTTCTGAAAGATGCCACATGTGACTGAATGACTGACTGGTATCAGCTGACGCAGTTCATTAGAGATTGTTGTACCTTCGTCTGAGTCGAGATCTCCGATTTCTTGAATTGCTGGCCAACAATCTCAGACATTCAATGAAAACTCCGAAACTTTTTCTTCGCCAAAAATGGTATCTACCGAGAATCGACCCTCTTGAATCATTTTTTCGAGTCGTTTTTCCATTAAAAAGGAGGAAATTCTTTTCATCAATTCATATTCTTCAATGTTAAGCCGGATATCGAGAAAATTGATGAACGTTGATATGATTTCGACTCGAAGTGCAATCCATGAGCGCGTGCCAGTTTGTACGGGATAATGCGATACTACTTACTTGAAATATCCTGCAGTGATTAAATTACCGACTATGCGAGAACACTGCTCTTTAATTAATACCTTAAGTCCTTACCGTAATAACAAAACAGGTCAGTTTTCGTAATACGCGCGTATATATTGTTATAAAATCTCTTGTTACCTGCATCAGTGGCGGATTTAGGTCTTTTCTGCCCCTAGGCTAACAGAAATTTGATTAACTACTCGATTTTGAATCCATATTAAGACATGTAGTTACCAAATTTTGCCGCCCTAGGCCGCAGCCTATGTAGCCTATAAGGGACATCGGCCACTGAGCTGCATAATGTTTTTCGACATTGTTTTCTGACAGAAAACTTTGCAAAAATAATTTTTTCTTCCTCAGGGGGTCTCAAAAGTTTGAGATTATGAAAGTTAGCGATGTCAAAGTATACATAAAACTATAATCCTTCTCATACAGGATGGGCATGTAAAAATTAAAAATTCACCAGAGGCTGTGCCCCTGCTTAAGATCTTTTCCTCAACTCGGGTGCAGTATGAGTTACATTCTTAACAAATTCTGAAGTGAGATGTGGCGGAATTTTTTTTTCATTATTATTATACCATTAAGCCATTTCCCTTTCGGGGTAGGCGTGACTTGCTCGGTTGGAAAATAGTAGTGTGTAGATGGGTATATGGGTATAAGGTAGATAGGTATATAGGTGTAAGGTATAGATATTTTAGATTGATCTAGAATTCTCGTGTTATTTATTTAAATGACACGTTCGCTCCGCAACACTGCTCCGACCCAGGTTGCTGATCAATCTCTCTAGTGATCACCCCAAGTGAAGAGCATCACAAAATTGTTATGTGTGGTGCCCCACTTGGTCCCATTAGTATCCAAGGTCTTTGTTTCAGGCGTTATTCACTCTATTGTCACTCTGTTTACAAACTATTTGTCGCCACACTTTTCTGTCCTGATATACTACTCTAGCTTCCTTCGCGTCAATGCATTTTTTCATGCAAGCTCTTGTGTTTCTATGGCTTCTTATGATAGATAAACGTTTATTTTTTAGCCTGCTGGCCTTAAAAATTGACTTGCTTACACTTCCATTTTTTACAGAATTTTCTTAAAACTAACCCTTAAAGCTAACATCCTTCCACATCTTATCTCTAACGCCGCTCGCTCTTATCGCATTGCCTTCCTCGCCTCGCTCGCATGTCCCTACTTTCTTGCTTTGCCTCACATTACCAAACTCTGCCTCCGCGACTAATACCTAATACTTATCTACTATTTACAATATTTACATTTACTTATATTTACTTCCTCCTCTATTTACAATCTTTTCTTCTCCATTCCTCTTCCTTCTTCCTTCTCTTCTTCTCCATCTTACCCAAGACTCCCTTCACCCATGCTACTGCCCTTTTGTCCCCCCTTTCATGCATCAATACCTCCATGCTTATTCCACTCCTTTCCACCTCCACGCACTCCTCCAACCAGTGCTCCACTCTTGCCTCCCCTTTCCCACATAGTTCACGCATCCTCTTTTCCCTAGCGAGCCAGAACCTATTGAAACCCTCCATGCACCCACATCTCATCCTCGCTATAAGCTCCTGACTTCCTTTCTCTCCTTTCTCACACAAATATTGCGCTCTCGCCCTTGGCATAATCCACACATAGTTCCCATTAAACCTTGTCTCTCTTATTCTCTCTTCCCCTGCTGTCTTCTCTCTCTCCATGCTATTTTTCTTAACCAACTTATATACCTTCCTTCCATCCTCATGCATCCTTCTCACTTCATCCATATGCAGTCCATTCGTTCTATAATACCTTTCTCTTTCAACATCCATCTTCCCACCCCCTCTCCTGTTCTCCTTCTCCCACCAACTCTCCCTAACCAGCTTACTTCCCCCCTCTTCCAAAAATTTCTCCTCATATTTACACGCTCGACTCCCCGCTAGAATCCCTACACTCGTTCTCCCCGTCTCCCTCCTGACAATATAATTAGGCGTGTTTCTTGCCAACCCCAGCTTTCCTTGCACCCCCACACCTCTACTCCATACAATAGCACACTCATCACTAGTGAGTCAAACAATTTCATTCTCCTTCCAAAATCATCTGCGAATATCTTCTTTCCCAACCCCCACACCTGCCTCATCACCACATTTACCCTCCTCACTCTCTCTTTTATGTGACCATCCACTCCGCCATTCCTCCGAAACAAGAAGCCCAGGTACACAAACTCTTTCACCGCCTGCACCACCTTTCCCTTTCTCTTCTACTCCCCTTCCTTATCCCTTCCACCACCTTTTCTGAAAACCATAACCGTGGACTTTTCCGCATTCAGTTCTAACCTGTTCTTATCCAGGTATCTTCTCAACCTCTTCATCATTTCCTTTAAGGCCTCCTCGCTTTTTGCCAACAACACTATGTCATCTGCATACGCTAGCGACCAAATTCTAACCCCTCCTATCCTGACTCCTCCTACCACTCCGGCCTCCAGCTTACTTTCCATATCCGCAATTAATATCGCAAAAAGCGTCGGGCTAAGCGGACACCCTTGCCTTAACCCCCTATCCATCCAGAATCCCTCCGAAATCCCCTGTCCTCCTCTTACCTTATCTTTGGTTTCTTCATATATCTCCCTTACCCTCTCAATCAGGCCTCTCTCCACTCCCTTCTCCTCCATCGCCTCCCACAACCTCCCCCTATCCACCGACGGAAACGCGCCTTTTAGATCCACAAAAAACGCGTACACTCTCGACCCCTTCTTCGCTAATTCTCTATCCACCACGTGCTGCTGAACGTAGATATTGTCGATAGTACTCCTACCTGCCCTAAAGCCCGCCTGCGTCTCTGGCAATATTCCTTCCCCCTCGACATCCTTCCGTAGCCTCTCCGCTACTACCATCGCGTATACTTTATACGCCGTATTCATTAGCGTAATCCCCCTATAATTTTCCTGCCTATCCCTATCTCCTTTCTTATACAAAGGCACTATTAATCCTTCTCTCCACCCTCGTGGGAATCCCTCCCCTCTCCATACTTTCTTCACTACCTCCTTCAGCCTCTCCATAACCTCTTGTGTACTAAACAGCCATGCTTCGTTCTCCAGCCCATCCAGCCCTGCTGATTTTGACCTTTTTATCTTCCTTATCTGATTCTCTATCTCCTCGTCATTCAACTCCTCCATCTCTGCCTCCCCCGTTCTTCTACTCCCATCATCTCTCTTCCTTGAATCTGAGCCCTGAAATGATTCTTTAAAAAACTCCCTCCACTCTTCACTCCCTATCTGGTCGCTTATCCCTACTCTACGCTTCCTAAACCTATTTATTATCTTCCAGACGTCCCCTTCTGTCTTAACATTTCCTAACTCCTCCTTCAGATCTTTCTTCTTTTCCTGTTCTTTCTTCTTACACATCAATCTAAACCCCTTCCTCATTTCTACGTACTCCTCCCTTTTCGCAGTACCCCCTTTCCACTTCTTATACTTCCTCTTCACCTTTCTTTTCATCTTTTTACATTCCCTATCCCACCACGGCTTCACCATTCCTTTCTTCTTCTTTTTGAATACCGTCTTTTGCACGCACCCTTTCACTTTCTCTTTTAAATCCTCCCATATCTCTTCCACCGTCTTCCCTTCGAAGCGTACCTTCCCAAATTCTAACCATTCTTTCGGCGGTCTACCTCTGGGCATTCTGCTATTTACTTTACCTTTATACACTTGTTTGGTCAGTCGTTCCTCTTTCATCCTTTCAAGATGTCCGAACTATCTTAACTGATTCCTTTCCCATATGTCAAGTATAGTGTCTCTCCTGTACCACATTCTTCGAGGATTATCTCGATTCGGACTTTGTCCATTAGTGTTTTCCCGCATATTGTGCGCAGAGGTTTCATGCCAATCGCGTTAAGTTTAATCCTGACCTTTTCTTGACAGGTCCATGTCTCGCTACCGTATAGTACAGTCCGTACGAATATAGAATTATGTATGGCCATTTTAGCTTTTTTTGATATGTTTTTATTTCTGAGAATGGACCCTTTATCTTTAAAATAGACTGGAGGCTCTTCTATCCTCTGTCTAATTTCCAGGTTATACTTGAGTTACGCGGTTATAAATCTTTTATGAATTTTTCTGTATACAGAAACACAGTTTAAAGAAAAAATAATCAAACTGTAAAATTTGATATTTGGTTTCTTTTCTATCTTTGAATAAACGACTGACTCCTTGAAGCACTAGAGCCAGTCTCCGTGTTTGAACAACAATTTTCAAAATATGTTTCACCACACAGTAAAATTCAACTGAAGCGGTTCATACTCCTCTGACTGTTTACGTTCGGAGAGCCTGGATTGAGGCCGACCGTCAGCCCCAAAACCGACGTTAAATCCAGGTTTGACTGTATTTAGATTTTTTTATTTGTATACTATTTCAGGTTCTGACATGTAGTTTTTAAGAATCAACATTTTTCAACTGAGATATTTTCTGTTGAACATGTAAAAGAAAATTCCTAGTAAGAATACGCATCTTAGCGTAAAGTGGTCCGAAAAAATTTGTAAATGTAATTTAGGTTGCAAATTTTGTTAGATAAAGTGTTATTGCAGCGTGTATCGTTTTCCAAAAAGTTAATTTTTTTATTTGAAATGTTTTTTTATAACAACTTTGTAGATATTTTTTGGTTAAACATTTTTTGTCTTTTCATTTTTTTTTCATCTCTTGTGTGGTTTTTCCAAAAATTTCATTTTTCCATTTTTAATGATATTTTTCACTATTAGAACAAAAACTACGCGTCCTATCAAAAAATTATTTCAGACAAATTTGTAGCTCTTTTTTGCGTGAGCAACTTTTTTCTATAAATTTTTTTCATAGCTTGTGTTGTTTGCTCAAACATTTAATTCTTATATTTTTAATTTTATATTTTTCGATTAAAACCAAAACAACGCCGCCTATCAAAGAGTGATTGGCAAAAAATTTGTAGATCCTTTTTGAATGTACAATTTTTGTCTATCGTTTTTCTAAAAGTTATTTTTCATGATTAAGACAAAAACTGCGCATCCCATCAAAAAATGATGAAAAACGAATTTATAGCTCTTTTTTGAGTGAACAACTTTTGTCTGTTTATTTTTTTCATACCTTGTGTCGTTTGTCCAGAAATTTAATCTTTTTGATTTTCAATGCTGTTTTTTTACAAATATAACAAAAAGTACGCATCCTATCAAAAAGTGATAAGTAACAAATTTGTGTATATATTTTAAATGCACAATTTTTGTTGACTCATCTTTTTTTTATCTTGTATAGTTTGACCGAAAAATTGAATTTTTGATTTTTCATTATTTTTTGTGCGGTCAAAATTTAAATTTTCGACTTTTCAAGAAAATTCAAAATGTTGTTGTGATAATATTGTAGGGTGTTCAAAATGCAACGTTTTTCTTTCCCTGACATTTTTTTATGTCGTGCGTTGTTTGGCTTAAAATGTTAATTTTCGTTTGTTTTTTGTAATTTTGTAAATGCTAGAACTCCGGTAATTTTTGTTATCAAAAAAAGTCATATAAATAAATTGTTCGTCCTCTTGAGTACTGCTGATAACCGTACATAGAATTTTTAAATTTTAACAAAAGTGTTATCAAAAATTTTGAAAATGCTCGATCTTTTTGAATTTTTCTCCAAAGTAGCTGGCTAACGAACTTGACCTTCATTTTAGGACACCTAAAGAGTATACCAAAGTTCAATCCAATATTTCAATTCTTTCGAAAGTTATCGTGCTAACAGACTAAAAATCTACAGACACACATGCATACAGACTACTATCCGTTCACGACAGGAAGGCTTCTCCAAAACAGCTGCACATTTTTGCAATTTACTCGTAAGAAAAAAATTGCATAAAAACACAGCATATACCATGATAAAGTTTACTTTATTGCGCTTAAGACAAGTCCCCATTTATTTATGTACAAAAATTGGTTTGGAAAATATCCTTCGCGAAAAGATGAAAACCGTGCTTTTTTCGCGTAACTCTGTCCTTGCTTGACTTTCGATGACCACATCTTTGAACTGAACAATATAAAAAATTTGAAAAAAATCGTATAGATGCATTCCTATTTTTACTACACATACGTGAAAACAAAATTGCAATATATTAATAACAATTAACGTAAAATGCATTTTAACATGTCTATGCTATCTCTCGTAATATACGTAATGTAGAGTTATATTTGGTCTTAAATTGCTTGGAAAATTTCAACAAACACAATCGAATAAAAATTAGGAATAGCAATCTTAAAACCTATTCATTAATAACAAATTATCCCGGAAGACCGACGAATGGTAGTGTGGGTGTGAGGAGACTATGGCTATGGGATACCATAGCTAAAGGGTCACCTCATGGGGTTTGTTCATTCATCAAGTTCTGAAAAGAGGAAAAGGATACTTTGATTTCCAATGGCAACTTTTCGTACAGTAGCTACCTTTTTTCAATGAACAGTCACGTCAGCTATGGTATGCTGCTGTGTCCTCACGCCCACACTACCATTCGTCGGTCTTCCAGGATTATTTGTTATTAATTAATAGGTTTCAAGATTGTCATTCCTAATTATTATTAGATTGCATTTGTTGAAATTTTCCAAGTAGTTTAAGCCAAAATATAACTTTCTACTACGTATATGACCAGAGACAGCATAGTCATCTTTAATCCTTCAACTGCACACCTCAAAATAATTACGTAAGCTACACCGTGGGTGTTTGACTCCCAGATGTTTAAACTTGTATAACTAAGCCGGATTTCAATATTTTCTAACGAAATTTTAATGGGATGTAGAATCATACGTTTTTTCAAATTCCGTTGGTTTTATAACGATATGATTTGTTAAAAACCGGATTAGAAAAAAAATCGAAAAAATTAGTTTTTTCATAAAAAATGTACATATTGCGTAATTTTTAATATTTTGACCTAAAAATTCAATGGGATACTCTACGAAACAGTATACTTTTAGAAAAAAATAAATTCAAGG
This sequence comes from Andricus curvator, assembly GCA_932195095.1. Classification (NCBI taxonomy): domain Eukaryota; kingdom Metazoa; phylum Arthropoda; class Insecta; order Hymenoptera; family Cynipidae; genus Andricus; species Andricus curvator. The sequence goes on from CAKNYM010053124.1 coordinate 373,446, forward strand.
TTGTTCTGGGTGTTTGGCACCCATAGTACAGTTTAAGGGTTAAATTCATTCTACATTAATTGTTATTAATACATTGCAATTTTGTTTTCACGTATGTATAGTCAAAATATGAAAGTACCTGTATGATTTTTTTCAAATTTTTTACACTGTTCATTTCAAAGATGTCGTCATCGAAATTCAGGCAAGGACAGAGTGACCCGAAAAAAACACGGTTTATTTATTTATTTATATTACAAAAATGTGCAGCTGTTTCGGAGGGTCCTTCGTATCGTGAAGGGATAGTAAGGCTGTGCAAAATGATTCTAACCGAACTGATGCCTAATTCAAGGCACGTCGAAAATCGACTCGAAAGACTTTCGAACAGCCCAGTTCGAATTGGGGAAAACCGATTCGAATTGAATCGAATTTCGACGACCTCAGTTCGAATCGATAAAAAAACCGATTTGAATGCGGCAATTCGAATGTTTTTCGAATCGAAATAAACCGATTCGATTTCAAATCTTTAAATGAGAATGCCACTTAACTATATATATTATATCATTAATATATATTTGTACCGTAAGGTCAACTTCAAAGTAGTATATATATATATATATATATTTATTTATTTATTGGTGAGGTTCTCAAAAAACTTATTTTTCAGTAACCGTATCGCGATGGTCGATTTCTTTGGGTAAGAAAAGAATACTCTTCTAATTTTTTTTAATAAAAAAAATTTGTTTAGAGGTTGAGAGAACCAAATTTCTGTAAAGAGTGAGATTTTAGTACCATGCTTGACCCTATCAGGGCAGAATCAAGGAAAAATATTCTGAAAATATTTTCATTAGTTATTAAAATACTACAAAGACTTACCTTTAAAATTGTTTTGTCCTTTAAAAATCATGAAATATTTCTTTATAAAATACATTTTGTTACACTTATTTGACAATTATTCACAATTAATTTCCAATTACAATTATTTCACAATTAAAATAAAATTGTAAAAACTAAATTTTGTAATGTTGAGATAAATATTTTAAGACATTGAAGGTTTTATAAAGTTTTTATATATTAAGAAAGCATATACAGTAAAAATGTTGATTAATTTAATAAATTAAAAATAATAATTATTTATTATCATATTAACTTTACAATATTTAAAATCGATTGAAAAATAAAACATAAATAATGAAAAATGAAACCACTTGAAAGTGATAGATATTATTAACCTAATTTTAAAATCCCATGTACAATATTCAATATATTTGTATTTTATAAACCTCGAGAGTTTTATAATGTATTCCCTGTGGAATCAACTCGTCTAAAACATACCATAAGAATTCCTGAAAAACATAATCATTAAATATTTCAAGACCTCATTGCATGTATTTGAAGTCTTTCCTTTAGGTGTGAATTTTTTAAAACAAAAATCAACCCAAACCTCCTAATAGCCAACAAGTCAACGAAACCGAATCGTGAAGTCGGGCGAACTCGGCCCGAGCTTCGGGTTCGTGCTCGTGCTCGTGCATTTTCGGCTTTACACAAGGCTGGCCGAGTTGAGCAAAGTGGGGGAACCTTCCCCATCCATTCTTGGCTCGCTTTTCCTCTCGCCAATTTTTAGGTCGTTTTTGCTCTCGCGCGTTTTTACTTCGCTTCTACGTACGTTTTTTTTTTCGTTCGCTTTTGCTCTGAGCGTTTCATATCTAACGCCGCTCGCTCTTATCGCATTGCCTTCCTCGCTTCGGCTCGCCTCGCTCGCATGTCCCTACTTTCTTGCTCGCCTCGCATTACCAAACTCTGCCTCCGCGACTAATACCTAATACTTATCTACTATTTACAATATTTACAATTACTTATATTTACTTCCTCCTCTATTTACAATCTTTCCTTCTCCATTCCTCTTCCTCCTTCCTTCTCTTCTTCTCCATCTTACCCAATACTCCCTTCACCCATGCTACTCCCCTTTTGTCCCCCCTTTCATGCATCAATACCTCCATGCTTATCCCACTCCTTTCCACCTCCACGCACTCCTCCAACCAGTGCTCCACTCTTGCCTCCCCCTTCCCACATAGTTCACACATCCTCTTTTCCCTATCGAGCCAGAACCTATTGAAACCCTCCATGCACCCACATCTCATCCTCGCTATAAACTCTTGACTTCCTTTCTCTCCTTTCTTACACAAATATTGCGCTCTCGCCCTTGGCATAATCCACACGTAGTTCCCATTAAACCTTGTCTCTCTTATTCTCTCTTCCCCTGCTGTCTTCTCTCTCTCCATGCTGTTTTTCTTAACCAACTCATATACCTTCCTTCCTTCCTCATGCATCCTTCTCAATTCATCAATATGCAGTCCATTCGTTCTAAAATACCTTTCTCTTTCAACCTCCATCTTCCCACCCTCTCTCCTGTTCTCCTTCTCCCACCAACACTCCCTAACCAGCTTACTTCCCCCCTCTTCCAAAAATTTCTCCTCATATTTACACGCTCGACTCCCCGCTAGAATACCTACACTCGTTCTCCCCGTCTCCCTCCTGACAATATAATTAGGCGTGTTCCTTGCCAACCCCAGTGTCCACTTTACATACCTCTCCTGTATCCTATTTACCTCTTCGCTTTCCTTCCACCCCCACACCTCTACTCCATACAATAGCACACTCATCACTAGTGAGTCAAACAATTTCATTCTCCTTCCAAAATCATCTGCGAATAACTTCTTTCCCAACCCCCACACCTGCCTCATCACCACATTTGCCCTCCTCACTCACTTCATTATTGCAAGTACCCCTTTTTGGTAAAATGCATTTGCTCTTTCTGATTTTGCAATAAAAAATTGATTATTTAAAAAATTTCTATTAAAAAATGTACTTGCGGATTTTTTCGGAATCAAATCCCAGCTAAAAAATACGCAAAGTCGCTTGCGGAGTGTTTCGCTGTAAAGTTATCGAGCGTCGGCCCTCGATACAAGAGAAATCCGCAAACGCCATGCGAGGCATGGTGGGGGCTAGAACTTCTTCAGAGCCGCACTACTTAATTTTATAACTAATTTTCAGCATAAATAAATTGACTGAATATACGCATTTCATGTTGTAAAAAATATTTTGCTGTTAATTACAAGCAAGCTTAATAATCGCTGGTAAAACAAAGGAAAAATATTATAGTTATAAGTACAATAAATATTATAATATCGTCATAGACGTGGATTTTTCCAAAGACTTGTACGATTTTATATTCGAAGTAATATGTGTTTTAAAATTAAAATTTTTGAATACAATAATAATTATAATATTATTTTGCTATTAATTGAACAACACTTACTAAGAATGAGATATGTGTAAAAAAATTAATTAAGCTTCAAAATAAACACCCCAAAATCTTGAAAATTCTTTTAGATTTTGGAAATACACTCATATATTTTAAAATCTTCGAAATACTGTGAAATTGCGGAATTCTTGTGAATAAATTGTACAGTCCTTGAAAGTAAACGCAGAAGAATATGAAAGGATTAAGTAACAAGGTGTTTTATCGTAATATCTCTTTTTAATTTTTATATCAGGAACTTTTTCCTTAAAACGTAAATAAACAAACATAAGCTTTTGACTAAATTTTAAATCTGACACATATCGCACTTTAGCGTGGAAATAAACCACCTAATAATCTTAAACGCAGTTCAGCTGGCATAGTAATTATTTACTATTAGGAATTTTTACCTCAAACATCAAATAAACTGTTATAAGCTTTTGAATTATTGAAGAGTTCAGAAACAAATAACATAGCAGTACATAGCCTGAGGCCCCAAGAGTTCTCGATAAAGCTCAAAAACGTCACAAGATTTTTTTTTCAATTTCGTCAGGTAGCGGCCTCGTGACCAATGGAGATGAATTTGTGCAGCGCCTCCGAACTATTCCGAATGATCGTCTGCTTGCCAAATTTATCCGATGTCGCTTGCGGATTTCTTCGTTTGGACATCTTTGCTCGACTCGACACATTTACAACTTGAGACTTTACGTACAGCACATGCGAAATTTTTATTTTGTAACCAGAAGCGTGCTCGACCACTTTTGCCAGACAAAAGATTCGCAAAGTACTTTGCGTATATTCTTCCCTTGTATTTCGTGACGTATTCGACTTCTCTTATAAATTTCAGGCACCGCAAAGTACTTTCCATATATTTTTCCATTGCATTTGGTTAATTTTCTCAATATTCGAAATTTTAAACATTCATTTTTTGTTATAAATAATTACAAATTATAATTTTAACCATGATAGTCAGACGCAGCTTACTCTCACGATTCCACTGATATAAAAAACTCATTTTTCGAAAAAATGTCGCTTAACTATGTTTTTCCGTTGTAGGGCAGAATAATTGTATCTCTCAACATGTTTTTTAAGGATTGAAAAAATTCTGGGACCTTTTGAAAATAATAGAGGAAAAATATGTCATAGAGAAGAGATAAATAATTAAGAACCTGGGTACCAGAAAAAATATTTTAAAAAAATTCTTTGATATGGCTTTTAATGGCTTCTCCATATTAAAACATGTTATTGAAGAGTAAAAAAGTTCTGGTAATTTATAATAGTGTAAAAATCAGTCCCCCCTTATGTTGGTTTTGATCGAAATTTGTAAATAATTTTCTTAATGTTGAGCTTAGAAATCTATAAACGGACTTTTCCGCATTTTTTTTTAAATTTCCAATCCCTTATGTTGGTTTTGAATTAAATTTGTGAACAATTTTTCAATGTTGACCTTAGACTAAGGAGTTTATAAACAAATTTGGTTTGCTTTTTCATAGCAACTTCCTTATGAGTATTTCACTCAAGGTTCTGACTATTTTTCCCGAATTAGACACATAAAACACATATTAATACAAAAATGATGTCGGTAGACTTAATGGTTTCACTGCTGGGCGTGTTCACAGAGTCATTTTGATTCAAAAGGGATAAATTTTCATTTACGTAGCAACATCTTAATGAGTATATTTCTCAAGGTTTTCACATTTTTCCTCGCATCTTACACATAAGACAAATCTCGATTTTCATTTTGCATGAATATTGATGAAGATTTCTGAAAATTTTAAAAATAATGTGGATTTCACAAAAAAATTGGAGTCAGTTTAACAAACATCCAGGATTGTAAGAGTTTCAGAAGACATTTATTGAAAAAAAATTTCTATTGAAAATATTCTTAATCGGGTTAATATTCGCAATTGGGTTTCGATTTTCTGAGGACCCGCTCTGTAAATGCATCTTGAAGACGTTGAGACGGCCCTGCTTCGTTCAACCACATCTGTTTCGTGCATTTGGCTTACTTCTGGAATTACTATTGTCATGCATAGGGTACTTTTTTTGCTGCCACTTGTCCCGCTGTGCTGGCCACACGCCCACACTGATTAAAGTCAGAAATATTCAAAATTATATTTATCGCGAAAGAATGATTTTATCATAAAAAGTATTGCACTGCAATCGCATGACAAAACTGCACATTTAGAGCCATTAAACGGCTTCCTATCTTCATTCGTTCTCAAGATAAAGTTTTTGTAAATAAATCGCCGTAAAAAGTAAAATATTGAATATTTCAGCATTTTGAAGAATGCATTCCATTCAGGAATGTTCTAAGAATATCTGTGAATTTTTTCAGATTTTTGCTAACTAAAGCCGGTTTCGCGTTGCCTTCCCTCTACTCTAAAAATTAAAAACAAAATATTTATAAGTCTTGAAAGTATAGCTCATAAGAACCACTTGCCTCTATATAGTTTTCTCAACATTTTCTATTTTGAATCCTACATTATTTTCAACCGCAAGTTTCAAAATTATATATCTTTTTTAATTTCGTAATGTTGGCTTGTTGAGGAACAGCCAACGAGAAAGCTTTATACCGCAGCATCACATATATGTACTCCAAATTTTGTGAATATTTGTTGCTTCATGTGAAAAAAGTTAGATACCAGGTCACTTCATTTTTTAGGACTACACCACAAGTGATAACTGGGCGTTTCACCTTATATTTGCCAGTTTATAGTATTTAAAATTTATAAAGGGCTTCCAGCCTGCTATTTTTGATCCGCCCTATTATCAGATACTCGTAAATAAATTCAGTTACTAGAATAACTAACCCAATTTTTCTAAGTTATTCAGGATGAAGATATTTATCGAGAACGGATCTACAAATAAAAGAGTCATACGAGCGTGCTGAATGCAATATATACCGACCCATTGACCACCTGTTATTCAATACAGAATTTTCTTGCGAGTTCAATATATATTTTATTTGATAGTTTATGGTAAATATCCAAATGGAAAATTGGAATTTGATCATGCATTGCGTAAATGGGAAAAATAACAAGGAAAGTTATAGACGTCATTCGACGGTCAGTTTTTCACCCTAAGTTTATGTCTATGTATTGTATAGTGAAAAAATCGGAGCTGCAGGGGTGGGATTCCGATGCCCTCTAATCTATTTGATCGAATCTCCCTTTCTATCGCATGCAATTAGACGGAGATGTTCGATCGTTTTAAAAAGATCGACTGCAACTATCTATTTATATCTTGTGTGTAAAAAAATAAGGGTGACTATCGATAATCGACAAGTCGAGAGTTCTTGATTACCGAATATGGCCCCTCTCGTACTGACACATAAGATAGAAAGAGACATTTGATGTCAATCGTTTCAAATCGATCGAAAATTTCTGTTTAATTTCATACGGTAGAAATAGATTCGATCAACTAGATTAGAGGGCTTCAGAATCCCACCCCAGAACGATATTGAGAGGAACGAATTTAATATATTGTGACCATCCGCGAAGATAGAGAGGCCCGCCCGGGAGCTGAATTTTATCATGAGGACAGGCGATCCTAGTCGAAGCATTGAGTAACGGGGAGGCGTCTAGGAAAAGCATCCCCTCCACGTACCACTGCACCCTTACGCTTTGCTAGCGGAGCTCACGGACACGGCGTGGCGCGTACAGCTGCAGTGGCTCGTATAGTAGGGCTGGATTTCGTAGGCCTCTCGTGCCGACTCCGAGTGCGCTTATCCTGTCTATGTTTGTAGCTAAGGGCTCGTTTAAAAAATACGTAACGCCTTCAGGGGGGAGGGGGGGGGGTCACCTCGAGCGTTACGCTAATGTTAAAGTTACATACACTTACTATAGAAAAAGCGTTATGTGGGGGGGGGGGGGGTCAAATTTTCAGAAAAAACGCGTTACGTATTTTTTGAACGATAAAGCGCTGTACCCTAACGGCCTAACTGCATAACTGCGTCACATTGCGTCAGTTCACTATCAGTGTTCACACGGCCCTGATGTTTACGTTCGAAAAGTCCGGAATTGAGCCAATAGTCATAAACAAAACCGCGCTAAAATTCAAGCTCGCGTGTATATTTATATTACATTTGAATGTTGAACATAAAGCAAACAGAAAGGGTCTAGACTGGCGGAGGTAGGGTATTTCCGTTACGACCTGGTTAGCGATGCTACTAGTTAGAGCTCAGCAAGAACCGCGTTACAGAACTAGTCAGGCTCTCTCTATTTTTTACGACCAGCGCCTGGTCAGAAGTAGGGAAAACCAGCCCTAGCCCCTCGAAATCATGATCGAAATTTCTACATGGGCAACACTTCAATTTTATTATTCGATAGGATTATATGTCCCCGCGTGAAAAAAGTTTGCATGGCTCATGCATGGCAATAAACTTGGAAATATCTGGCTAAAGCATGGCTCACGCATGGCAATACACTTGGAAATATCTGGCTAAAGCATGGGTCACGGCTGAATGGTAGCATGGTTAAAGCCTTGTTCGTGTCCGTCTTCGATGCTTAGGACACGCTAAACACAAATGAATATTTTGAAGTACATGCAAGTGATAGAGAATATTAGCCAGCGTTGAAAATTAAAATCTTAAGTTTGCCAATAGCCGACACCCGAGTGCACCGGAACGTGCACCAGGTCGTTCAAGACGTCATCTACGAGAACTTTTTTGAAATTTTAATTGTGTCGATAGCCAAAATAACTACGAATGGTGAGTCGCCGATCAGGGTGCACCGGATCGCGCACCAGGTCGTTTAGCACGTATTCCACGAGAACTTTTTTGAAATTTTAATTGTATCGATAGCCAAAATAACTACCAATAGTGAGTCGCCGATCAGGGTGCACCGGATCGCGCACCAGGTCGTTTAGCACGTATTCTACGAGAACTTTTTTGAAATTTTAATTGTTTTGATATCCAAAATAACTACCAATGGTGAGTCGCCGATCAGGGTGCACCGGATCGTGCACCAGGTCGTTTAGCACGTATTCTACGAGAACTTTTTTGAAATTTTAATTGTGTCGATAGCCAAAATAACTACCAGTGGTGTGTCGCCGATCACGGTGCACCGGATCGCGCACCAGGTCGTTTAGCACGTATTCTACGAGAACTTTTTT
>CAKNYM010053124.1:388569-408861 GCA_932195095.1 Andricus curvator
CATTATATCATTTTATTATTATATTATTATTATTATCATTATCATTATATATTAATGTCTCAGGCTTAAGATGGTTACAGCCCAATATGTCGAAGGCATTTTTGCTTAGAATTACTTGCATTATTATATTCGTACTTTCTTATATTAAGTAATTTTTCGTACACATTACCCATTTCCATCTTTTTTTGATTACGGAATTATTTTCATTTTTTTTAGTACATTTTAATAAAGGCAGTGTTTATAAGTCCGCATAAAAGCCACGTCTCCTTCCTTTTTCCAGCTCCCCCAACCCCTTGCCGAATCAGTACATTAAATCTCGCCCGTGTGATAAACGTACATAAATGTACGGACTGTCCGGACGTTTAGACTCGGCCTTTGATAAAAGCTTGTTTTTATAAAACCTTTCTCAATATATATTATTTTATGCTTTTCAGTCTTTTGCAATTATGTAATCTTTATTACATCATATTTTACAATATATGGTATCAAAGAATATACTGTTTGGTAAACTGTATGATTCTTTTAATTTAATACATTAAATTTAATTAATTTTAATTATATATCATATATAATTTAAAGATAAAGTTAAACAACCACCGCAGGGTCCCACTAAGAGCAACTGCCATCCAAAAAATGTCAATAGCCCCCAGTAGCACCGCGGTAAATCACACCCACGACCACGTCTCACAACCGTGAGATGGGTGGTCATAGGCGACGACGATACAACGACAGGCCGGCGAAACCCTCGTGTGTCTTGAGGACACGAAGCGACCCAAGGATGACAGCTTTCTGCATTCATCTCGCAAGTGCCTTGGCATATTTTTGGCACGCGGGTATGGCTTTGAGGTTACGAACCAGTGATAGTTTCGCACCTCCGCGAGCACCTATCACAAGGACAATTACTTGTACCGAATATTTTGGGTACAGTCGTTTTAGCTCTCTTTTAAGGTCTTGATACCTCTCCTCTTTTTCTTTCTCCTTTGCAGTGATGTTGTATTCGGACGGAGCCGAGAATTCGATCACGAATATAGTTCGTTTCTCGAAGTCTTGGAGAACAATGTCAGGCCTCGAGTTCGCAACGGAGACTGCTGCCCGAAAATCGTAGTTCCAGAAAATTTGGCACTTCTCGTTTCGGACAATCAACTCTATCTCCCTTGGAGCGTTCGGCAGGGCAGGGTCGCGGCCAACACCGTAAGAGCGACACAGATGGGAATGAAGAACTCTTAGGGCCGCATTATGTCTGTAGATATACGTCGTTCCCGCGTGGGTCGGACACCCTGATAGTATGTGTTCTAGGTACTCAGTGTATGCATGACACGCTCTGCACCTATCACTGGGAACTTCTTGACATAAAATGCGCTCACGGTATGCTAAGGTGGAAATGACACCGTCCTGGCATGCGAAAATAAAACCCTCTGTACCTGAATTAAGCCCTGATGATTTGAGAAAAGCAAAAGTTTGCTCCTTCGACAAGGACTGTTTTTCTACATTTCTGTGAAAGTTTCCGTGCATTTTCTTGTCAAGTAGCTCTTGGTGAAAATTTTCAACCTCTGCTTTCTTCCCTTTGGTTTTTAGAAGTGAAGCATCTAGATGAAGTAATGCACTCTCTTCAGTTCTGATGTTAAAATTCAGGCCAAGGGTCTCGGCCGCTTGCTCCGCGGCTTTGTAAAGGAACGCTCCTTCGCCAATCATCTCGTGGTTCCTGACCATCTTTAGGAGAGGATCTCTGCCATTCGCAACGATGTAAGCTGTACTTAGAAGAATCTGGTTATGAAGACACTGGAGATTCAGAAGTCCGCGTCCGCCTTTGACGGCGTGAAATATATAATCGAGTAGAGTAGAGTAGAACCGGGACGGCAAGCATGTTAGTCGCAGATACCTTGTTCAACGCCGACAGATTGAAAGACCAAATCTGTCGAAGAAGATGTTCGTATCTGCTTCGGAGAGATTCCTTCACTGATGTTACGTCCAGAATGCGGTTTTGAGGCACGCCCAGGTATGTATAGGCCTCTCCAGTATTAAGATGTCTGATAACACTTATATCCACAAGCTCAGGGTCCTTGGGAACGCCAGTAATCTTTCCTTTCTTCAGATGAATTTTGGCACACTTGTCCAAGCCAAAGTCCATCCCAATCTCTCCCGTGTAGTTCTTGACAATATTTATAGCAGTTTGAAGTTTGTGTTTAGCAGAGGCATAGATCTTCAGGTCATCCATATAAAATACATGAGTGACCTTATGCTCGCGCTGATTAGTGTCGCCACAGAGGTATCCAGGAGAATTTCGTAGTGCGAGAGATAGAGGCAGAAGTGTGATGCAAAAAAGCAAAGGGCTCATGGTATCACCTTGACAGACGCCCCTCTGGAAGGTGACGTTGTTCGTTGTCACATGATAATTTCTAGATGAGATAGTAAATCTAGTTTTCCAAAGAGGCATCAATCTCTCTATGCATCTCACTATGTGTGGATGTACCTTCAAGCTTTCCAACAGACAGATGATAAGTCTATGAGAGGTTGAATCGAAAGCTTTCCGGTAGTCAATCCAGGCCATTGACAGGACGCGCTGATGGGCTGCATTACAGACACATCTGTCAATTAGCAGGTTCTCTCGACAGCCTGCTACACCTTTTTTCGAGCCACGTTGTTCGTACATCTCTCGCCATACAGGCTCAATTCGTCGAACAATCGTGTTGTTGACGACAGCTGTAAAGATCTTATACAGCGTGTTCAAACAAGTTATTGGCCTGTAATTCTCTGGGTTGGACAAGTTGCTTTTTTTTGACAGGAGTATAGTGCGTCCTAACACCAGCCACTGCGGAATGGGCGTCTCCGACTTTAAATATGAGGTGAATATGTGTGCCAAATGTTGGTGTGTAAAAGTAAACTTCTTCCACCAAAAGTTCTTGATACAATCTGGTCCAGCAGCGGAAAAGTTCTTCGTGCCTCTAAGTGCTTTTTTCACCTCTTCGGCAGTGATTGATGGACATTCCTCCTCAGATTTTATAAGGTTGTCGCAAAACACCTTGAAGCGGATGATATTGTCAGTATCTTCTTTCAACTCTAGTGTTTTCGGGATCTTGTACACCTCTCTCCAAAAAGTCTCTACCTCCTTGGGCTTGGGTGGATTTTTTACGGAAACAGGTAGATCGCTGAAGAGGCGCGATGGGTCAGCGAGAAACTGTTGATTCTCCCTGATCCATCTCTCCCTCTTCTGTATTCTCCTCCTTGCTTCAGATAACAGCCGTATTTTGTCAACAATATGCTGCTTGATTGTCAGCAGCTTTGACTTGTTTAGTGTGTGATTCAAGATCCTTAGTTCTTGGGCGAACTTTCGAACCCTTTTCGTAAACGGTCTACCAGATGTTATGTAGTCAATCACACATTGAACACGGGACGCATTCTGTCTTGCCCATCCAATCTTCTTGTTCAGTTGATGCAAGCGTCTTTTGGTCTTTTGATCCATCGTCGGTTTCAGCCTTCGATTTGAATCAGCGAAAGCTCTCGCAGCACCATAAACTGAGGAATTGATGGTCCAGAGGTCGGACTCTTGCGAGATATCTCCACGAAGGATGGCATCCATTTCAGCCAGATCTTGGGGCTTAGGAGGAACTTGCATGTTAATGTTCCTTCTTGTAATGAAATTGCGATCATCTCTCAGAAGGTGCCTGCTTTCTGCGGTTGGTCTCAATGTTGCTTCCTCATCTTCGTCTGCAGCTTCGTAAAGCAGCGGTTGGGGAAGCGCTCCGCGTACATATCCATTTTTCCGGAGGTTGTCGGCTTGATTTCGCAAAGACTGATGCGAAACGTGCTGAAGCTCTGGGTGTTTCTGGCACCACAGAGTGTACATACGCGCCATAAAGCCTCGGTGAACAGGGATAATGCTGGCATCGTAGCAGTCTAACAAGTCATCCTTGAGTTGATCCGTCCACTGAATGTGGGCGTTTCGCCGGTTCGTCGTTGTGTTTCCATATAAATTATTTTCAGCACCCCGAACTCTAGGCTGATCGGCATTGTTTGCCGAACCATTGTCGGGTGCTCTGCGCGTTCGATTGTCTTGAACCGCATCTACAACATTTTGGTGTTTTGGTGGTTTCATTGTTGTTCCCACGAGCAGCTAGGGAAAGGGTTAGTCCATCCTTGTAGAGCCCCGCGTGCAAGGATAAGGCTGATACTCTGAGAGGTCGCCCGGTATCCCAGAGTCACCGTTTGAGACACCTAACCCAGGTGCCATTCAGCTTTCGGCACGGTTGTTACGCCTTCGCTTAGGAGTTTTTCCTTCGGGATCATCCCTGGACAATTGTCCGCGACTGCTTATTAATTATTGTAACAATATTCAGCAGAAACTCTTGGTACCGAGGACGCGTTCGTTGGCTTTGTCATAGGCCCTTCGGTTCTATTCCAAAGGAATCGAAACCGAAAACCGAATGGTCCTTCGAGCCGAATATATATATATATATTTTTTCATTGACATTTTTTAAAATTAAATTTAATAGGATTTTGTATTGTGACCAGGAGACGTACATATGTTTGCAAGGTTTCAAGTTTACGTACTTACATATCAAGTCAAATAAAGGCTTGTATGGAACAAATTTTTTTAAATTGAAAAAATAAATTTTGTTGATTTTTCTTTTCAATTTGAATTTGATAGAATTTGGTATTGCCACCGGAAAAACGTATGTTTGCAAAGTTTCAAGTCCATTAGATATTTGGAAGTGTGTCAAAATTGAAATGCAAGATTTGATTCTCGCAAACATACAAACAAGAATATTGACTTGATACTTGGCCTAAGGGTTTCTTTAAGACCCTAGTTGAACGCACTGAAAGGATTTTTGGCGCAGATCAATATAAATTAAGTTATTAATAATTTTGACTTTTTTACATTCTCATACTAATGAGAAGGTATTGGTTTTATGTAAAATTTGACGTAGTCGGTTTTCATCAAATCTCCACGTTTTGAGACCCCCTGAGTCAGAAAAAAAACAATTTTTACGAAGGTGTATGTATGTCCGTCTGTCTGTCTGTAGTCTGTAGTCTGTAGTATCGTGTAGGCACGATAACTTTCGAAAGATTAATCAGATTCGATTGTGCTTTGGTACACTTTTTTAAGGCCTAAAAAGAACGAACGAGTTCGTTAACCAGCTATTTTGGCTAAAAATTCAAAAAGTTAGAGCATTTTAAACATTTTTGAGACCATTCTTTTTCAAGATTTAAAAATTCTATGCGCGGCTATCCATATTACTCGGAAACTCGAATAATTCATCCCAATGATTTTTTTCTCACATTCACATTCTCATCGCTCGCTTTGCGCGCGGCTCGCTTCGCTCGCAAGTTTGAGCGCACCTAGGGCGCGCAACTGTTGAATCTCGTGCTTCGCGCTCGATCATATATTCATCTCGCGCTTCGCGCTCGATTGTGTATTCACCTCGCGCTACGCGCTCGGGCGTATTTAAATCGCGATTTACGCTCGGTCCCTCTAGATTTTTGAACTTCGTGTTCGACTTCGATGAAAAGAAAAAGTTTGTTTTCAAATATTATAAAATTATCTAAACCGCTACATATGAAGTGATTGTTAAACTTGTTCTTATTTCAGACTGAAAAGGAACTTTATTTACTCAAGGTTATATCGACCTTAAGGAACACATTCTCATCCAGGCACTCGCGCTTCGCGCTCGATATTTTTGATTTGAAAATCATTTGAACCTTGCGTTCCACGGTCGGTTCTGTGCACCGTATGATAGAAAAAAAAAGTCTGAACGCGCTTACCGCGCGCGATTTGGTCGTCGCGCTTCGCGCTCCGAAATAAACTGATCGCGCACTGTGTGCTTCGCGTTATATGTTCTTCATATACAAATTACTAAATTTGTATTTGATTCCAAATGGAAAATAATGATATAATTTAGGCGACAAATTTTATTAGTTAAAATGTTATTTTAGCTTGTGCCGTTTTTAAAAAAAATTAATTTTTTTCATTTTGAATATATTCTTACAACAAAAATTGATTACAAGTTTGTAAATCTTTTTTGAATGCACAATTTTTGTTCATTCATCTGTTTTCGTACCTTGCATTTTTTTTCAAAAAATTGATTTTTTTTTTACTGTCAATGTTATTTTCACGAATAAAACAAAAACTACGCATCCTATCGAAACATGATTGCCTACAAATTTGTACCTCTTCTTTAGATGAAGAAATTTTGTTTCTGTCATTTTTTTCGTAGCTCGTGTTATTCGTCTAAAAATTTAATTTTTCTATTTTCAATGCTGTTTTTTACGAATAAAACCAAAACTACGCGTCATATCAAAAAGTGAATAATAATAAATTTGTAGATATTTGTTAGGTGCACAATTTTGGTCAAATTATCTTTTGTCTTATCTTGAATAGTTTGACAGCGAAATGGAATGTTTGATTTTTCATTCTTTTTTTGTGCGATCAAAATTTGAATTTTTGATTTTTCAAAAAATTCAAAAAGTTGTTATGAAAATATTGTAGGGTGTTCAAAAATCAACGTATTTATTTTCCTACTTTTTTTTTAATATCGTGCGTTTTTCGGCTTAAAATTTTCATTTTCGTTTGTTTTTTGGAATTTTGAAAATGCTATATCTCCGGTAATTTTTTTTTTATCAGAAAAAGTCACAAAAATATTTTGTTCGTATTTTTGCGTAATACCAATAACCGCACATAGAATTTTCAAATCTTTAAAAAAATTGGTCTCAAAAATTTTCAAAATATGCTCACTTTTTGAATTTTCATCCAAAACAGCTGGTTAACGAACTCGTTATTCCTTTGTAGGCCATAAAAAAGTGTGCCAAAGCACAATCCAATCTGATCAATGTTTCGAAAATTATCGTGCCTACACGATACTACAGACAGAAAGACGGACAAGACAGGCAGACAGACATACCGACAAACACCTTCGTAAAAATAGTTTTTTCTGACTCAGGAGGTCTCAAAACGTGGAGATTTGATGAAAACCGACAAAGTCAAATTTTACATAAAACTAATCCCTTCTCATTAGAATGAGAATGTAAAAAATTATCAGAGCTATAGCATTTTCGAAATCCAAAAAATCAAACGAAAATGAACATTTTAAGCCAAACAACGCACGATATGAAAAAAAGTCAAGAGAAGAAAAGCGTTGCTTTTCGAAAGCCCTATAAGATTATCATAACAACTTTTTGAATTTTTTCGAAAAATCGAAAATTCAAATTTTAAGCACAAAAATAATAATGAAAAATTCCATTTTGCGGTCGAACTATGCAAGATGCGAAAAAAATGAATCAACAAAAATTGTGCACCAAGAAAAGATCTACAAATTTATTATTAATCACTTTTTTGTAGGACACGTAGTTACAAACGACACAAGCTATGAAAAAAGTGAATAGACAAAAAACGCTCTTCCAAAAAAGAGTAAGAACTCATCTGAATTTGTCATCAATAATTTTTTGATAGGACGCGTAGTTTTTGTTTTAATCGTTAAAAAGAACATTCAAAATAAAGAAATTAAATTTTTTGAAAAACGACACAAGGTTAAGAAAATATAATAATAATTAAAACGTCAACTTTTTGGGAAAAGGACACAAGCTACAATGACATTTTATTTAACAAAATTTTTCGCCTAAGTTATATCTACAAGTTTGCTGAGAATCACCTAATCGCCCCCCCCCCCCCCTAAAGGCGTTACGTATTTCTTGAACGGCCCCTTACGCTAGGATGCATATTTTTAGTTTTAATCGTAAAAAATGACATTGAAAATAAACAAATTAAATTCATGGAAAAACGACACAAGTTGCAATAAAAGGTTTGATAACAATTTGCAAATATTAAAGTAATCATGAAAAATGAAATTTGTACTTCATTTTATAATATCTGTATAAGCAGCCCCAAACCGTGGTACAGAAATAAATATAATATACATTTGATATAATAGAGTTCAACATAATGTAACAAAGTTCGCATTTTCGACAAAATTGAGTGCGAAGCAGGAGATACGTGATGAGAATGTGTTCGTTAAATCCGAAGGAGCTTTACCAAAAAATAATTCACAATCACTAAATGACAGTTGTCGATGCGTTGACCTTTAATTTTGAAAGGCCTGCGCACAAATGTGAGAGAATTATAAAGACCGAGCGCATAGAGCGAGGAAAACAAATTATCGAGCGCGAAGCGCGAGTTGAATACATCATCGAGCGCCAAGCGCGAGATAATTAAATTTTCGAGCGCGAGAACCAACAGTCGTGCGCCCTAGGCGCGCTCAAACTCGCGAGCCGCGCGCCCAGCGCGCAACGAGAATGTGCCCGCGCGGCGGGCAGATTTTTTTTAAATTAGTTTTTTTCAAAAATCTCGAAAAAATATTGATTTTGGAAAAAAATAATGTTCACAACAGTTGTAGATCTCGTCGAAATACATATTTTTCATATTCACACTTTTTTTCGCAAATTAATCTTTTTCCAGAAAAATGACAAAAATGAATTTTCATATTTTTTGTTACAAAAACATTTCAAAACTTGCGATATTAGTGTTCAAAAAAGTATAAAAGGATAAACTTTTATCATTGAAAAGTATTTAAAACCACCACTAGGATGCGTAGTTTTTTTTGGGGCGTTGGAAGAGGGGTCAGCATGAGTGGCGGGAGAGGGTATAGACCATTTAAAATGCCCAAGACTAGGACGCGTGATTTGTTTTTGTTTTTTTGCCGTTGGAAAAAGTGTTCGGCGTGAGTGGGTGGAGAGGGTGTAGTTCACATCCACTCATGACAACCCCCTTTTCCAACAGCCAAAAAAACCACGCGTCCTAATGTTGGGCATTTCAAATGGCACACACCCCCTCCCATCACTCATACCGACCCTTTTTCCAACGCCCCAAAAAAGCCACGCATCCTAGTGGTGGTAATTTTTCTCCTTTTCAAGGTCCGTTCTGTATAACAAAAAATTTGAAAATTCATTTTTGTCATTTTTCTCGAGAAATATTAATTTTATAAAAAAAGTATAACTTTTGTGAACAACTTTTTTTTCCAAAATCAATATTTTTCGACATTTTGAAAAAAAAACTAATTTTTTAAAAAAGTCAAAATTATTAATTGAAAAAAATTGATTAGCAGTTTGAACTCGAAAGTTCATTGCCTCACTCTACCCGATTCGGGTAGTGTTTCTAGGTGGATATTTACTACCAATGTGGGCCCACCACACACACGACGGGCCAACAGCAACGCAGTATTTCCTGAACGGTCACCCATCCAAGTACTAACCGCGCCCAACAATGCTTAACTTCAGTGATCTTACGAGAACTGGTGTTTCCAGAGTGGTATCGCCGTTGGCCAAAATTATTAATACCTTAATTTAATTCATCTGCGCCAAAAATCCTTTTAGTGCGTTCACCCAGGGTCTGAAAGGAACCCCTAGACCAAGTATCAAGTCAATACTCTTGCGTGACCGTTTCGGAAGTATAACCAAATATTTGTTATATTTTGAGGTAATTAAGTAATCGATATTTTTAGTGTGACCTGTCTTCTGGAAAAAATTAATGATTTATAATAATATATCTGATCTTTTAACATCTATCGAATAAGGATGCAGTTATTTATTGTTAGATTTATTTAGTTGTAATCCTGTTCGGATCAAAAAGGTTAATGAATTATGAAATTCTGGTTTTATATTTTTTAATACCTTGTAACATGCTTTTGAATGTTCATATTTCTTCTGCTAAATTGAATTAGATTACAATAATTAAAAATCAGCATTCAACATTCTCAATTATATTTCGTTTCAAATCATTTAATAAATGACCAACGATTGTCAGATAATTGAGGTGACGAATGCGAGAAATCGCGTAAAAGTATTGTCCACTCGGGAAAATCGATCGATGAAAACAAAGTGGCCGAAACGAAAAACAAAATATACCTTCGTATTCACCTTGACGCGGCTGCCAAATTTTTCTCATTAAACTTTTTTCATTCGACAATTATTACTCAAGATAAACAATAAAAACTTGTACAATTTTCGGATCTTTGCGAAATCAACTAAAAATGTTCATTATTTAAACAATATTCATGTTTTACAAAACACCGAACTTTGATCGGAAAATTTTCTAAGTTTTTATTGTTTATCTTGAGTAATAATTGTCGAATGCAAAAGTTTGATGAGAAAAATTTGTCGACCGCGTTGAGGCGAATACGAAGGTATATTTTGTTGAACGTTTTGTCCACTTTTTTTTTCAACGATCGATTTTCCCGACTGGACAATACTTCTTCGCGGTTTCGAGAACCGTCACATCAATTTTATACAATCGTTGTGTTTTTAGCCGCAAAGCAATGTTGTGAAAACATATAAATTTCAGAATTTCAAAGAAGTAATAATTTAAATATCATTATTTAAATGAAAATACCTTTTCGGCTTCAAGTTTAAAACGTTTCCAATTTGATTATTATTATTAGTATTATTATTATCAATATCATTCGTTTCAAAATATTCCGAATAGTTAATTGGAAATATTATTAGAAAATAATGAAACAATTATTAACATAATTATTAAACAGTATATTAACTAATAGTAAATTCATTCATTAGTGAACAACTTAATATTAAATAATTAACGATAATAATTAATAATGAATATTATTTTAATTTAAAGTGACAGTATTTTTCAGAATTATCGAGACCGTTTCCCGGGGTCTGATCGCACATAGTACCGCTAACTCAAATTGATGGCGTTTTTCTGAATTACGGACTGTCTACCGTTACGGAATTTTTCGTAAGACTAGCCTTTTCTCGAGCCCGTTCAGGACTAACGGTAGGGAATATTCCGTAATGATAGCCTTAGCGCTATACTTGACAGGTTAGTTTTACGGAAAATTCTATAACACTAGTCAGTGACTCCAAATCATTACTCCCAAATTCGTACCGTTAACTCCATCTCCGACTTCTAATTAATATTTTGTCACATTTTTCGTCATAATTAAAAAGATCCTAGTCAAATAAGGCATTAAACGTGAATTTTGTTGTTATTCCTTTAAATAAGCGTTCTAAGCGAAAGAAGTTTCAGACATTTTTCGCCGATTTTTTTCAGTTTAACTCGTTTCTGAGTTAACGGTGTTCTCCAAAAACAGGGCAGAGTTGCTCTGTATATAAAATCAAGCCTTTTTTGACAGTTTAATTTTTTGTTTGCAATAAAATAAACAGCACGTAATGTACAATATTAACCAATTCTATAGAATAGTAAATATTGCCGAGAATTACAAAAAATTTCATGCATACAATAAGTCAAAACATCAAAATTGATAGAAATTGACTTCATTCTATATACAAAGTAACTCTAACCTGATTTTTCATACAGAATGACGGTAACTTGGTTCTTTATACAGACTTACCTCAATGAGATTCCATATTGTATGGAAAAGTCGATATATAAAGCCAGTCGAAGCATATGACTGCCGAATGTACAGCGTTGTCCAAATGTGGTCAACAAACTTTTTTATTAGCACTGGTTGTGCATACACAAAAAATTGTATACAACGAAGAAAAATCTCTAACTTCGGATACTTTCGTTGCAGCATTTTAATTCACGCTAAGATATCATTTATCCGCCTTTTTTCGTTCAAAAAAGTCTAGAGCCTTCAATTTTGGTCCCATTATTTTTAATTAAAGTACATTGAATTCTGCAGAACTTCACGGTCGGACTTTTTACTTAACAATTTTTTATGCTTTAACAACTGCTTAAATAAACTTTATACTGCCTAAAATCAATGCATAAGGACCTAAAGAATATAAACAATTTGCTCATTGATCCATTTAATTGTTAGAAACAAAATTTGATAAAAAAACTAGCAACTAGTGTTATTATCAGTAAAAAATTTCCTTTTTGCTAAGACTGCTTTGTTATAATATAAGAATGACATCAAAAGATTCAAATTTGAGGGTTTTCAGATAATATTGCCCTGAATCGTCTAGATTACTGCAAATATTTCTAAAAATAACATAAGTTTGATAGTATTGGATAAAATAACATAATTTACATTTTTATAAACGAATTAGATGAACAAATTGAACTGAAACTTTCAAATTATGGTACGAATGACTGCTAGTCACAAATATATTTCAAAATTGTTGTAAACAATTATTGTTGCAAATTATTTAAATTTGAGGTTTCATCAAATCTGAATTTTCCTCAATCGCCGAAATTGCTATAGACATTCCTGAAAATAATATACATTTGATAAAATTTGGTAATATATAACAATTTGAATCTTTTTTAAAAGACTGTGTCTAGTCGTCCCGAAAAATTACGGGGGTTGGACCAATATTATTTATGTGGCCAGTCACAGGGGTGCCTTCCCGCCCCCACGAGACGTTGGAAAAGGGGTAGGTGTTTCACCAACATTATTTCTATGGCCAATTACATGGGTGCCTTCCCGCCCCCACCCGAAAATTCGGGACGACTAGCTAAGCTTATGAAAAATATTGCACTAGTCATCCCGAATTTCGGGACGACGAGACACTGCGTTTTGAAAAATTAGGATAAACAAATTCCAAATTTTGGTAGTTTAGCCTAGTCGAAAATAGGTCGAGTGAATCTTAGCATGCAGTATTATTATTCATTCTCAAGCTATTTTATTTTCACATAAAACCCGCTTGTTTTCTACGTGAAACTGCCACAATTTTGATGTTTCTTTATCTCAGTTAATTATTATATTATACCATATATTATCAAATATATATTAATTTTAGGAATATCTGTGGCCAATCCGGCGATTAAAAAAGTTGAAATTTAAAAAAACCTCAAATTAAAATATTTTGCCACAATAATCCTTTATAACAATGGCGAATGTTGATTCTCGCGCTTCGCACTCGATAATATATTTAACTCGCGCTTTGCGCTCGATACTGTATTTACCTCGCGCTACACGCTCGGTCCTTGTATTTCCCTCACATTTATGCACAGACCTTTTAAAATTAAAGGTCAGAGCATCGACAACTGTAATTTGGTGATTGTGAATCCTCTTTTGTTAAAGCTCCTTCGGCTTTAACGAACACATTCTCATCACTTATTTCGTGCTTTGCACTCGATTTTGTCCAAAATCTGAACTTTTCTATATTATATGTACCTCGGCTTGGAATTGCTTATTCAGATATTGCAAAATAAAGTAAAAGTTTTATTTATCGTGATTAATTTAATATTTGTTTCTTATTTTGCATTAAATTTTATCCTCAGCTTCCCTGATAAATGTATCATTCTAATAGATTCATATTATTACAATTCATAATATAAAAAAAATAATAATTTTGTTATTGAACATTTTATTGCAACATGTGGCGTTTTTCCATTTTTATTTGTTTATTTTCAATGTTATTTTTTACAATTTAAACTAAAAATACGCATCCTAGCGTAAAGTGGTCTTGAGAAAATTTTTAGATATAATTTAGGCGAAAATTGTTGTTAAATAAAATGTTATTGCAGCTTGTGTCCTTTTTCCAAGAAGGTAATTTTTTTGTTTTTAATATATTTTTATAAAAAATTTTTAGATCTTTTTTGGTTAAAAAACTTTTGTCTTTTCATTTATTTGTCGTCTCTTATGTCTTTTTTTCAAAAGTTTAAATTTTTTATTTTTAATCTTGTTTACGATTAAAATAAAATCTACTTTTTCTAACTAACAGTTATCAATAACAAATTTTTAGATCTTTTTTGGTTAAAAAACTTTTGTCTTTTCATTTATTTGTCGTCTCTTATGTCGTTTTTCCAAAAGTTAATTTTTTTCGTACCTTGTGCCGTTTTCCAAAAAATTTAATTTTTTTATTTGTAATGTTATTTTTGAACGATTAAAACAAAAACTACGCGACCTATCAAAAAATTATTAATGACAAATCTGTACATCTTTTTTGGATGAGAAACTTTGTTAAATTCGTTTTATCGTAGTTTGCGTCGTTTGTCCAGAAATTAAATTTTTTAATTTGTAATGTTGTTTTTTACGAATGAAACAAAAACCACGCATCCTATCAAGAAATAATTCATAACAAATTTGCAGCTTTTTTCGGGTGAAAAACATTTGTTTCATTATCTTTCTTCGTAGCTTGTGTCGTTTGTCCAAAAATTAAATTTTTTCAAAATTTTTAATGCTGTTAGTTACGAATTTAAACAAAAACTACGCGTTCTATCAAAAACTGATTTCCAACAGATTTGTAGATCTTTTTTGTATGCACAATTTTTGTCTATTCATCTTTTTTTCGTATCTGGTACAGTCTGACCTCGAAATGGAATTTTTTATTATTTTTTTGTGCAATCAAAATTGGAATTTTCGATTTTTCAAAAAAATTCAAAAAGTTTAATGACAATCTTATAGGGTGCTCAAAAAGCAATGTTTTTCTTCTCTTTACTTTTTTCATATCGTGCATTGTTTGGTTTAAAATTTCCATTTTCGTTTGTTTTTTCGAATTTTGTAAATGCTATAACTCTGCTAATTTGTTTTCTTATCGAAAAAAGTCATTAGGATAAATTGACCGTTTTTTCAAATACTATGAACAATTGTGCATAGAATTTTCAAATTCTCAAAAAAGGGGTCTCAAAAATTTTGAAAATCTAGTTTAGGACACTAAAGTTATCGTGCTAACAGACTAAAAATCTACAGACACACAGAGGGTTTCAAAACATGGACATCTGACAAAAACGGGTGGGGAGGGGGTCTAATGTTACAAAAATCTGATACCTTCTGTGATGAGAATATAAACATTGAATTGTATAGGCTAATTTCCATTAATAAACAAGTATTTCCAATTAAAAACTAATTTTCAATCAAAGAGATACATTTTTAACCAGAAGGATAAATTTTCAACCAAGAAGGTTAATTTTCTACCAAAAAAGATTCATTTCCAATGAAATTTTCCAAATTATCAAACAAATGTTTGAAATTTGAAAAAAAATTTCAACCTAATAGATAAATTTTCAACCGAAGAAATGAATTTTCAATCAGCAATATTAATTTTATACCAAAAACATTAATTTTTAACAAAATAGAGGAATTTTCAACCAAATAATTGAAGTTTAAACTGAAGAAGATAAATTTTCAACCAAACATAGAACAATAGGGTTGTTTCCAAAGTCAGATATCACTTTTCCAACGAATGGATCTTATAGTTTATAAAATTCTAATTTTGAAAACGCACATAAAATATTTTTTACGTATTGTTTACTATTTTTAATTTAATGTTGAAATATGAATTTTTATCACGATGTCGATTGGAGGGCCCCTCTGACGTCAAAGGGGTCGGATTTTCCACAAATCACAGCTTATGTATCAGTGATTCTCAAATATCTTTTTCTGTGTCGATGTTTTGTTTTGGTTATCTGCACTTCGAAAATAGAAGTCGCCAAATATTGTTAAAAAATGTCAAAGGAGGGTTTCGTAAAAGCCAATAGCGGAAATCTACCAAAAATAGATATATTTATGGTATCGGAGTATTTTAAGAGTAATTGTGACTTCGTAAGTGCAGATATACGAGGAGTGAAAATGAAACGGTTAGGTGGCCTAACCTCTTTATCATAAGTTTCGTTAGTTTCCATCAAAGCCACATCGTCACATTGATAATTATGAGAACCTCTGAAGCACGTGACACCCACGTGACACCAACTTGAATAAGTGTTTTCCCGCCTACTTACAAGTAGGGCTTACAAGCTAAAAATCTACAGACACACTGACACACAGAGATAAACATTCCTAAAAACCTGGTTTTCGGGTTCATCTTGTTTAGTTTGACCGCAAAATGGAATTTTTTGTTTTTCATTATTTTTTGTACAGTCAAAATTTGAATTTTCGATTTTTCATGAAAATTCAAAAAGTTGTTACGACAATCTTGTAGAGTAACAGTACATAGAATTTTCAAATCATAAAAAAGTGGTCTCAAAAATTTTTTAAATGCGCTCACTGTTTGAATTTTCTGCCAAAATGGCTGGCTAACGAACTTGATCTTTAGTTTAGGACACTAAAAGAGTATACCAAAGGCCAATCTAATCTGTCAATTATTTCGAAAGTTATCGTGCTGAAAAACTAAAAATGTACAGCCACACGTACATGCAGACACACATACATGCAGGCACACAGAAAGACGGACAGACAGACGGACAGGCAGACAGACACATTCGTAAAAGCCTGTTTTTCGGATTCAGGGGGTCTCAAAACGTGGACATTTGACAAAAACGGGGAGTGGGGCGGGGGGGGGGGGGGGGTGCAATTTTACACAAATCTAATACATTCTCTGATGAGAATGTAAAAAAACATAAAATTTGTAATTGTTAGATTTAAACAAATATTATTTTTAGGAATATTTGCACCAATTAAGACGATTAAAGGAAATACAAATTTTTAAAAACCACAAATTTAAATATTTTGCCAAAAAAACTGTTTATAGTTATGGTTATTATTAACTATTTAATTATTTTGGTGACAAAATGTCATTCTTACATCAAAATGAAGGCGTAGTCCGTAAATGACGTTACGCTATTATTTTGTATTTCTACCCCTCCCCCATTCCATTTAGCATGTGCCCATACAGAAAAATCCTCAGAATTTACCCGTCCCTCCCCTGAGTGCGTGACGTCATGTATGGACGACGCCGAAGCAGTTTTACTAAAAAAACCGAAAAAAATTTATTTCCTCCCACTGTGCGTCCCCAGCTACATTGTATCTTCGCGCAGATTAAAACGATGCAACGCAACTACATATCTCAAGTTATAGAATACTACTAAAAACATCTCGGGGTTTTCTTCTATAAACTTTTGCACAACTTTTATTCTTTACAATCCCTCATTTCGGCCTGTTTCATTACTCAGTATCTATCAGTAGTATAAAACGGATGTAGTCAGCCATTCATCTTAAAATCAGGACGAAAGATATCATACATTTTGCACTTTTAAATTGGCAACAAGAAGCTTTCCTAAAATGCTTTGCAACAAAGGGGCAGTTCAAGTATTACATTACACGCTTCAGGGGGCTGAAGGTCCTATGTAGTTTGACGGTTTGGGATGCGGACATAGAGAGGATCTATGATTATATGATTTCACATTGTGTAACCCTGAAATGTACTTTAGCGCTATCTCTTTTCATGAAGTTAACAGTTAACTTTTTTTTCTTTTAAATTTCAGTATTTAAAAATAAAAATTTGGAAAATAAACACTTTTTTACTTTTCTACCGTCCCAAATTCAATCGCGGTATCTGCATTTCTGATGAGTCACCTGCCACCTTACCAAACTTTAGAGAAAAATCATATACACCTTCCTTGCCTTGTTGATGATTAATTTCTAAAGTTTGGTTAAGTAACAGGCGACTCATCAAAAATGAAGATACTGCAATTGAATTTGGAATGGCAGTATTGTAATTCTTATGAAGGGGACAAGGGGGAGTGTGATTTGTGACGTGACACCAAAGGGGTATCAGCTCTCATAATATGCTTGCAGAATTTGCGTGATGTATAATAACTTCAACGGCCTCAAAAACACGACTCGATAAAAAGTGAATAATTACAGCGTAAATATAATTGTATAACTGCAAGAAACGTAAGAGCATTATTTTTTTGTTTACATTTTGACATACTCTTCCAATCAATGAAGTTAAGTTTCCCTTCTCAACTTAGTCATTCAGCATTCCGCACATCCAATTTTCAATCCCCTTTATGAAAACTTTCACTGGGTTTCCCTAAGGACCTAATGCGTCCCTGGAATGGCGGAGAGGGTGAGCGGTGAGCAGTGAGTAGCGGGTAGAGGGTGGCTTGCACCCCAATGCACTTCCGCCCGGACCCGAGTCGCGTCGTGGTCGTCAGCGCCGGCGCTATCGTTGTTCGTTGACGTAGCAAGATGGAGGCGGCGTATCGGAGGCGTCTCCGTCCACACAGTGCTCGACGGTGGGCAGACCGCGTACGCTCGCAACGTTCTTCGTCCAGGTGAACCACGGTGGTGAGGATTTCAGAAACAAGTCAACAATTTAGGGCTTGCTCCCAAAACCCTAAGTAAAATCCTTAACCACCTCGCGCTCCTCGTGGAAGTTCAAAACACTTCAGACTGTGCACCACCGTTGTGACAAGTGAGTGAAAAATGCAACTTTCGTGCTGCCAACGATCGTCGTGGCAACGGTTTCTTCCTGAACGACTCTCACTAAAATCGGACCATAAGCAATTGAGGACTCTAAAAGAGTTCTCCTGCTATGGTCATTATCAACTCCCAACCCCAAAACACATCCATGCTGATTACTCCACCGGATCTTAGACAAGTCACTACGATGTCGCTCTTTTCCCACGATGTTGTCCCCGAGACCCTCCAGTGGACCAGCAGCATCTTTACCACGGCGGTGCCGAACTCTCGAGGTGAAATTAGTCGCTTAAAATCCTCCAAATTGGTGGGCAGTTCACTCGAAATATACAGCAGACGACGTAGCATGAGCTTTTTCTGCCGTTGCGCGTGACCAAAGCCTTACCGAGTCGATGCAACGCGAGTTAAAAGTGTTACCCGCCTTTGTGTAATAAGTTATAAGTCATAATATAATAACGTAATGACGTAGTGAAGTAATAAACGTGCAAGTGCAGGAACCCGACTCGAGAGGAAAAGAGAGTATACGGCTGAAACAATAATAGTAATATCGATTCCGATAGCAGACGTCCCCGACCAGCAGCAACTCCTCTTCGACCGGCTGCAAGTCATTCTTTACTCTACCCAGTCACGTGACTTTCACAATAAACGAGTATTTTTCTTTATTTTTTTTGTGTTCGCAGTTGTACTTCAATGGCAGTAAAGTTAAAAAGATCGGCGCGCGTTCAGATTTTTTCTGGTAATTTCAAGTCTTTTTGTTGTGCAAATTAGTAACTTGTTTTCGGCCGATCAAGTCAGTTTTTCTCATAGCTGTAGCAACGTGTGTTTAAGATTGGCCCAATATACCTTCAATTTCTTCGTATGGTCCCTTAGAGCTTCTCTTTGTTGATAATAAATAACACGTCTTGGACCGGAATTTTCTAGGCGCCTTGTGCAATTTCTGAGGTTAAGTCGAGAGGACGAGTGCAGAGGGACAGTGCTAAGGAGTGATGAGATAGTGTACTCGAAATCCTACGCAAGTTCGTACGATATTGTACATATATATGGGGTATATCGATGAGATTCTCCACACGCTGTGCTATGTACCGGGGCTTAATGTAAAGCGAGAGTGCTGTCCCGGCCGGCGTCCGGACGTTCGTTGCTTCCTTTTTGATCCAAGTCTATTCTACTCTGCTGAGTGCTTGGCGAATATTAGGAAGATATAGAACCCCAGGAGGAAATCGACGATCATGTCTCTTCTCAGCGTGACAGGTGAGTTATCGATGTTGCAAGATTTTTTTTTAGATGTGGGTAAGATTTTAAGAGGTACAAATTTTAGCAACCTGATATATGTTTAAATTCGAAGTAAATATTTATTTTTAATTCAGAAGGAAACGAATTGCAAGTTATTTCAAACGATTGCAAATTTGAATATAATGAATTATTCTTCTCTAAAACATACTTTCCAGCATTACGGAATTATTCGTACACATAATATAACCCATTTCCAGCTCGTTCAAATTACAGAAGTTTCCGTAATACTAGTACCTGCACTGTACTTCAACGGTTAATCTTACAGAAAATTTCGTAATTTTATATTTTATATTCATTATATTTTAATTTGATATATTATAGCAAATTAATCATATAATATTTGTCATCTCTTTTTATCCTTTTTAAGTAAATTTTCTTTTCAAACATTTTTGTATATAATTTCACACTAAATGAGCGTTGCTTTCATTCGTTGAAAGAAGATACATTTTATTATGTTGTTTTATTTTCATTGCAAGTAGGGGAGACTATCCTACAGTAAGTATATAATGAACCTACAGAAATAATCATTAATTTTATAATTATACCATTGTATGTAAAATAATTAATTTAATTTAATTAATAGCTAAGAAACTACACATGTTATTGAATTAAAATTTGGATACATTATTTTCGTATATTTGTGTTTTTAATAAATTATTACATACTGTAGTTTCATTATCTGCTCTAGCATGTTCTTTTCCAACATAGACATTATTATCAGATTCGAAATTTACTTTTTTCTGACCGCCTTTATACACTTTTTTAGAGTTAAAAATAGTGTTAAATTACCTTAAAACAAGTTTTTTCAGTGGGGTAAGTGCCGCCGGAAAAGATATTTAAAACCACCCTTAGTGTGTATAAAGGCGGTCATTTTGACGATTTTGTGATTTTGAAAGACTAAGGGTGGTTTTAAATATCTTTTCCGGCGGCACTTACCCCACTG
>CAKNYM010053124.1:409261-477561 GCA_932195095.1 Andricus curvator
AGTGGGGTAAGTGCCGCCGGAAAAGATATTTAAAACCACCCTTAGTGTGTATAAAGGCGGTCATTTTGACGATTTTGTGATTTTGAAAGACTAAGGGTGGTTTTAAATATCTTTTCCGGCGGCACTTACCCCACTGAAAAAACTTGTTTTAAGGTAATTTAACACTATTTTTAACTCTAAAAAAGTGTATAAAGGCGTTCATTTTGAACATTTTCTGATTTTGAAAGACGAAGGGTGGTTTTACAATGAGGAAACCAAAATCGCATTTTCTAAATCTACTAATACATTTTTACAGGGGTAAAATACTCCCAAATATAATTAGAAACATATTTCTGTCATTTTAACTTCTTTTGTGCAATTCTGTTACACAGATTGACTTTTTTGAGTTTTTTGTTTTTAAAAAGCAGTTTTTTAATGAACGTGTACTCATTTTTTAGCCTTCTTGTGCAATTTTGTTGCATAATTTGACTGGTTTAAGTTTATGTTTTTTTAATGCACTTTCAAATACAATTATAGAACAAATAGTCAAATCTAAATTCAAGCAAAAAAATAAATATATTTTATACATCTGCACAAAAATAATTTGACGCGTTTTGCGATTTTCAGAAAAAATCATATTTTAGGGAGTAACTTCCCTTGAGATTCTTTATCATGCTTTTGACGTAATATGCAGTATTGACGAACAAAACTAAATAATTACTTTTCGTTTTGCATGAATGCAATATTTATAAACTGTTTGGTGAACCCTTCAATTTTATTGGAGGTGAACTACTCTTGACGATGTTTATTACATTTGTGTCGTAAGAATGTTACCCTCTAAAATATTAATTTTTCAGGGAAACGCAAAACACGTAAACTTATTTTCGTGCAGATGTATATTTGGGGGCATTTCATCCCTGTAAAACTTTGTAAATAGTTTTGTAAAATGCTATTATTCTTTCCTCATTGTGAAGAGACCCTCTTCAATTGGTTTTGTGAGCAAAAATGTCATATTATTACACAAATATATATATATATATATATATATATATATATATATATATTAAGGCCATGTGATGAGTGGGTCACGTGACCAGATTCCTACCTTACCGGCCCCTTTTTTATTTGTCAACTTATTTTCACACAAAGCGCCAAATCGAGTTGAAAATTTGGGAAAAAATTTCTTTTTTTTCTTTTTTCATAATTATAAAAATTTAGGACCAGAGCTGCGTTTCTTAGTGCTTCTTATTTAGTATCCCAAATTTTCAACTCGATGTGGCGCTTCGTGTGAAAATAAGTTGACAAATAAAAAAGGGGCCGGTAAGGTAGGAATCCGGTCACGTGACCCACTCGTCACATGGCCTTAAGACTGTGTCTAGTCGTCCCGAAAAATTAGGGGGGTTGGACCAATATTATTTATGTGGCCAGTCACAGGGGTGCCTTCCCGCCCCCACGAGACGTTTAGTTTTGTGTGCAAAAATGTGATATTATTAAACAAAATAACATTGAATACATTTAAGGGTAATTATCCCCTGGAATGATTTTTTCTGCAAATATCAAAACACGTTAACTCACTGTCGCGTGGATGAACAAAATATCTATTTGTTTCCAATTTTTAGGCTTGACTTTAGATTTATTGGTCCATTGTTTGAATGATTGTAAACATGTTTGGGGGTGGTTCACCCTCATACATTTTTTTATCAAATTAGAGAAATTTGATTTTTCATGCCTTATAATCAGGAAATTCTTACAATCGGTTTCTTTGAAAAAATATGTTGTAGCTGTACATGAAACAATATTAAATCGTTATTTCTACACCTCAAAGCGTTTTTCCGCAAATGAAAAAATACGTGTCTCTTAGTTTTTGATGTTCTATAACATTTTTCAGTTTCTTTAAAATCGGAGGCGGACACCTCGTAAGGGTTCCTTGTTAGTGGAAACCCTCCAGGAGGAGTCTTAGATATTTATGTATTACACTAAATTTAATATAAATTTACCAGATAATTGCGACACGTTATTTTCGTTCGTTCGATTAATTAATCAATAAAATATATCCTAAATAATTGTCCACAATATTTCGAATCGCACTCGACAAAAAACAAAAAGCAACTGCCTCACGGTCGCGCTATCCTCTTCAGCCAGTTCGACCCTTTTCGGAAAATACACACCTACTGGTCAATTTTATTTTCACAACAACCCGTGTTAGGAAAATTCGATAATCGACGTCCGTAGAGCATGGCGAATGTGGCCAATTTCACGCGATTTTTTTCCTCACTTGTGAAGAAGATGCGATATTCTCAATGGCTAGGTGTTAGGAATGAAGTGTAATGGCTTCCTCACAACGTCTTCCCTGCTCTGAGTTTCCGAGAGACAGCCAGTAGGAAGGCCGCAAGGCCCACTCTCCTTCCTGCTGACGGCCGCCGCCCCTGGACACGCATCGTAGGTGATCCGATTACTTTTCTTTCAAGATAAATTTTTTTTCAACATGTCACATTTTTGGGATTTTTCTTATGCTCTACGGATGCCGAATAATGAATTTTCCGTACACTTGTTGTGAAAAATTGTATGCATAACTCATTGGGGATCGACAGATGCACCATGAACAAAAAGTTGACAGCACAAGACAATGTTCTATTTCATGGTCCTAATTCAGAAATAATATAACGAAGAACCTTTCAAAATATTTTAATAAAACTGATTTGTCGATTCGCAATTAAGTCTTAAATTAACACAAGTTCACGTTTTGTTTAATCATATTTGAACAATAATAACACTTTTTATGGAGAAAATAACATTTCGCAAAACTAAACATAAATGTAAGTATTTCTCAAAGAGATATCTCAACATATCTTGAATTTCTGTCGTAAATACTGACACAAAACTTTCACCGCATCGAGAAAAGGTCATTCGATGATGTAGAAATATCGAAGAAGGACCGACAAACGAGAACAAAAAGCGTGCAAAATTTTAATTCCCTTGGAGCAACTTCGGTCAGAAGCTTTCATATATGAGAAATAAGTTCTATGGTTTTTTATGTAGGAAATTAATTAGAAAAAGACAAATGTGGATACGAATTACGTATTTATTGCGCAAAAGTGTATATTTGCTTTAAATTCAATTCAGAAATTAAGTTGTCACAATTGGGACAAGGTGCCGGACAAAAAGTTTTTCGAGGATCGTGTTATATTTAATTTTCTTACTTGAACCTCGGATATCTTTGTGACATTTGTCACTGAAATGTTATATGATAACTAGGGGAGAGTAGGCTATAATGGCGAGCTTTGAATTAAATGTTCTATAAATTATAATGTGATTTTGATGTGGTGCATTTTTTAGGGTCAAGCTCACATTATCAGCGAACACGTGTTAGTACTCAAATGCTAGTTCATTTCAACAATATGAAGAATATAGAGTAAAAAGTATACGATATGATAATTCTGTTTTAAAAGAAAATACCTTGAAATGAAAAGTCTGAACTTAGAAGAAATAAGTTTCAAACATTCAAAACTTTCTTATACGTGAACACTAAATTTAGAAACGATTTCACAATTTGAAATTATTACGACTTATTTGTTAAAAGTTCAGATCTTGGCAGAATCAAAGAAAAAATCAGCACAGTTAAAAAAAAATCGATTATATTCGACGGTATATAAACCCAAGAAAATGTTATTATTTACACTTTTTTCCCAATATTTCTGAAAGAATGGTAAAAAATATTTCAACATAGTATTAAATATTTGATGCAGAAATGTTGTATGTTGCGCTCGCAGCTCGCAAGTTTGAGCGCGCCTAGTGCGCGCGACTGTTGATTCTCGCGCTCGATACTGTATTTACCTTGCGTTACGCGCTCGGTCTTTGTATTTCCCCCACATTTGTGCACAGACCTTTTAAAATTAAAGATCAAAGTATCGACAACTGTAATTTGGTGGTTGTGAATTTTCTTTTGTTAAAGCTCCTTCGACTTTAACGAATACATTCTCATCACGTATCTCGTGCTTCGCACTCAATTTTGTCCAAAATGCGAAATTGTTTACGTTATATGTTCAACATTATTATATCAAATGTATATTAAATTTATTTCTGTACTCCGGCCTGTGATTGCTTATTTAGATATTACAAAATAAAGTACGAATTGTATTTATCATGATTACTGTAATATTTATTCCTGATTTTGCATTTAATTTTATCCTCAGCTACCGTGAACATTTTATATCATTTCAATAAATGTATATTATTACAATTCATAATATGCATTGATATTAAAAACAGACGTATTTTCCTTGTCTTGTTTTTATAATTTAAAAAAAGTGCGCATCATATAAAAAAAGCAATTTTGTTATTATGCATTTTATTGTAACTGATGTCGTTTTTCCATAAATTTAATTTGTCTGTGTTCAATGTTATTTTTGACGATTTGAACCAAAAATATGCATCCTAGCGTAAAGTGGTTCTAAAAATTTGTAAATGTAATTTAGGCGAAAATTTTTGTTAGATAAAATGTTATTGTAGCGTGTATCGTTTTTCCAAAAAGTGAATTTTCTTATTTTAAATGTATTTTCATAACAAAAGTTTATGACAAATTTGTAGATCTTTTTTGGTTGAACAACTTTTGTCAATTCATCTTTTTTCTTATCTTGTATATTTTGACCGCGAAATGGAAATTTTTATTTTTCATTATTTTTTTGTGCGATAAAAATTGGAATTTTCGATTTTTCAAGAAAATTAAAAAAATCTTATAGCAGTATTTTAGGGTGTTCGAAAAGAAACATTTTTATTTTTGTGAATTTTTTTTAATATCGTGCGTTGTTTGGCTTAAAATGTTTATTTTCGTTTGTTTTTTGGAATTTTGTAAATGCTATAACTCCAGTAATTGTTGTTTTATCAAACAAAAAAGTCATTGGGATAAATTGATTGTCTTTTTGAGTGCTACGAACATACGTAAATAGCATTTTTAAATTTGAAAAAAGTGGTCTCAAAAATTTTGAAAAAGCGCTCACTTTTTGAATTTTCATCCAAAATGGCTGGCTAACAAACTTGACCTTCATTTTGGGACACTTGAAGAGTATACCAAAGCCCATTTCTATATGTGCTTGAAGTTCTGAACGTTCAAATGAACGAAATTTTTTACTGATGACTTTGTAAACCAGAAAAAGTGCTCAAATGTTTGTTTATTTATAATGGACATAATTTATTATTCAAACAGAATTATAATGCATATTTTAAATTGCAGTTGGAACAATATTTATTGGTAAAATAGAAATGGGTAAAAATATTTCGTTCATTTGAACGTTCGGAACTTCAGGTACATGTCAATTCTTTCGCATGGTATCGTGTTAACAAAATAAAAATCTACATACATGTAGAACCTGTTTTTTGGGTTCAGAATGTCCCAAAATGTAGACATTTGACAAAAACGGAGAGGGTCAAATTTTACACAAATCTAATACGTTCTCTGATGAGAATATAAAAATGCAAATTGTTTTATTATGAAAATTAAATGATTGATTCTTGAATTTGTGAAAAAATGTTTAATGTGAAATATTTGCTTTTCAAATTAATGATCACTCAAAACAAGACATACCAAAATTATAAGTAAATATAAAAAAATGTATGGGTAAAAATTCCACCATATATGCGTTGATTAAAAATAGTATAACAATCACTAAAATAATTACAAACATGAATTTTGAATTTTTTACCCTAAAACTAATAATTTTAAAATGCGCGTAAACTATTTTCCATTTTAATATAATTTAAAATGAATAGACTCATAACTAAACTCTTTTATTCAATTTCAATTTAAAAACGTTCAAATATTGTCTCAGTTTTAAATGTTCCATTTTTAACCTATAACGAATTGAAATTTTTCAATTAAAAAAAGTAAATTTTTTTATTATTTAGCAGTATTTGGCTGTTCATTTAAAATAAGCAGTTATCAGTCAAATATTCAAAACTAAACAATTTGAAAGTGAATTGTTTCAAATAGAAAGTCTTGAATCGATAAAATTTTAGAGTGAAAAGTTTAACCTTTTAATCTGAGAAGTTTAATTGTTTCATTTTGTTGAATTTTGAAAGTTGAAGTGAAATTTTTCAGTTTTAATTTATAAATAACAACTGAGCAATTATTAATTACAAACGACTTTAAAATAAAAATATTTAACCTCTGATTTAAAAAGTGTTTGATTTTAAACGACCATTTGAAAAATGTTTGAGTTTTAATGTTTCTAACTTAAAATTGCTTCAAAATGATATAATTTTCAAAATTTGAAATTTTTTTGATTCATTCTTCCATGTGGAGCATGGAAAATGAGAAAGTTGGATTTATATGTCATTTTATTTAAAATTATTCCATTGAATAGTGCTGTAATTTTGAGCGACCGAGAACCGTGATTCTCACAGCGGAGATGTAGTTTCTCTACAACTTGTTCGTAATAATCATTTTGAACTTTTACGGCACCGACTTTTAATATTTATTATCAGTTCTGTAATTATGACTGAACAGTTTGAGATGATTTACAGAAAAGTTACTGTTAGTTCACTACTATCACTTACTAATAATTCTTTAGGAGGAAGAAATATCACTTTGCGACAAATATGTACAATATGCGCGGCACATTTTACATTTCAAAGGTCATACAAATAAATTGCAGAGCAATTATTGTTAACAAATATCAATTTATTCAGTTTTGATCGAAAGATTGATGCAAAAAATGGCTGAAACACTCTAAAACAGTCGCTTCATACTGCGAACTGTAAACTTTTACATAATTTATCAAATATTTTAGTCACTCTATAGTGAAAATTTTCATGATCAAAAACGTAATTTTGAAATTTTATTTTATTCACGAGAAATGAATATACATTTGTATTAAAAGAATATTTTTCACATTTAAACACTTTTCTCATTGTGTTGATTATGATAATTGTTAGAATGCAATAAATATTTGTTTAACTCAATGAATATTCATTTACCTTGAATAAATATTTCTTCAATTTAAGTCATTATTTCGTTGCAACAATTATATCAACTTATAGTGTCTAATATTTTTTTTTCCGATTGAACGAATAGAGATTTATGGTGAAAGAATATTTTTTGAATTTAGATAATTGTTTCATTGTTATGAATTTGACAGTTTTTAGCATGAAATAAATATTTCTTTAATTAAATGAAAATTAATTATTTATCTTTAGTGAATATTCTCTTGACTCAAAAAGAATTAATTAATTGCTCCAATTATGTATGAATTATTTAATTTTAGAACATATTTATCCGTTTCAAAAAACCGATTTCATTAAACTAAAGAAGGAGTTCATTAGGCGCCTAAAACATCCTACAATAAATCTAGGTTGCTACCTTGTAGGAAATCATTTCTTTGACTCAATATTTTTCACTTTTAATGCGAAGAAATATTTACATATATTAAAGAAATATTACCAAAGAAATAATTTTCTTGAATTGATGCATGAATCATTTGCATCTAAAAAATATTAACTTAACTGAAGTAAACAATTTCTTGGTACAAAGAAAAAAAACCAAAGAAAGGCATTTCCTTGAATCAAGTAAATTTTTTTTTCAGTGTACTTTTCGACACTCCTCTCATATATTCTGCGACCGATAAGGCGCACAAGTTAATCCATTTAATATAGTATCCCTAGATTTGAAAGAAATTAGATAATATGTATCTAAAATTGCATTAATGATAGGCTCAAGATGTTTTTGTTTAACTGGCAGTAACGAAATGGGGCGAAGGTTTCGGTCGGGTCCATGTGAAAAATAAAAACAACTTAAGAGTAGAGAATTTTGTATTATTAACACTAATAAATCTCATTTTGTATAGTTGAGATTAGTGTTCAAATGTACAAATTTGTTGTGCTACTGTTCGTTTGCTGTAAATTAAATCTTTTTAAGTACATAGCTTGACAACAAAATATGTTTCAGGGTGGTTCAAGAGCTTTTTTATTGGATTAAATTAGCACTAGAAAAATCAAAATATGCAATTGACTTTTGGGTACCCTAATATTCAATTTAATTTACTTTATTATAATTTGGAATTTACTTTTATATCTAAAAATTAAAATGCAATTCCCCTTGGTGTTTTTGAATCACATTATCAATAGAAACAGATCGCGTACATAAATCACTATGTAAATTTCTAGCATTTTTTTACATTCAGACTTCCACTTTTTAGTTATACGAAACTCATGCATAATCATTAGGCAAATCATCCTGGATAGCTTGAGAATTTCATTTTTGTATATTTATATTGCACTATCGCGAAGCGAAAATCAGTTCACTAACTAAAATTGCGGAAGGACGTTGGTACGGTCAGTTAACGCTGAAACTATTTCGAAATTGCTAGGTAAACTGTACAGGCCAAGGGTGATTTCACAGTAAATCCCAGATATATTATTTATCTTTAGTTGGATAAAAAACCTGCAAACAATTGAAAACAGGAGGCAGATAAAAATTATCTTTGGTCGGATAATTGTAGTTTCCAATTGTTTGCAACGTTTTTATCCAACCTCAGATAAATAATATTGCTGGGATTTACTGTGTTGTTTCTTTAAATGAAGAGCAGTATCTTCTTTTGATGGAAATTGAACTTGCTTGTTAATTTTTCAATTTAAAATTTATTTTTCCTTAATTTTTACATATATTTTTGCGCATACAAACGTGTAATACTGGAAAATATGTTAAAGACAAAAAAACCAGTCTGACATAATATATGGTTATCAATTATCATAATGTAGCTTCAGATATAGTCTATTTTGAGTTCTTGGTGCGTAGTTTGAATTCTTGCATACCTACACTGAGAAAAAATATTACTTGAATCAAAGAAAAGTGATACTGAATACGTCCAATAAAATATTTTTTTGATCGAAAGAACTTTTTATTATAACAAGAATAATTTTTTCATTTGGAAAACATTATTTCTAGAAGCAAAAAAAGTTTTCTTCGATTAAAGAAGTATTTTATTGGACTATTCAATACTGCATTTCTCTGATTCAAATAATCTTTTTTCTCAATGTAGGGTATTTACTTACTGGTTGCAAAAGTTTGTTATGCACTATTTGCAGTTTTTTCAAGTTAGTTTCTGAGTGATTTGTTCAGTTTTACCCCTAAGCATTTTCCAGAAGAGGAGCAATCTACAACTTCATATCCAATTTTTACTTTTGCATTGATGTTAGGTCTGCTTCTAGTAAAAATAATTGCTTCAGTTTTGTTTATATGCAGTTTGATTTTCCAGTTAGGGTAGTATTTTATCGTTTTATTGACTGCGTCTTACAATCTATTTACAATCGTGTCTATTCTACATGAAGATTTGAATAGTCCTTTGTCGTCGGCAAATAAACTCTTTTGATGATGTTTAAATTTAGGGGCATCGTTTGTATAAATATTGAATAATATTGGTACAAGAACCGACCCCTGAGATACTTCAGAGGCAATTACCTTATTTTCAGAACTAACATTATTATAAGTCACTTTCATTTTTCTTTTCCTCAAAAAAGAGTTCATTACTTCTACTATGTAAGGGGGGGGGGGGGCGGGATTATAATTAATTAACTTAAATATTATAGTCTATTGTGCCATATACAGTGTCGAAAGCCTTCTCCACATCTAGCAAGATTAGAACTGGGTGCTTTTTACATTCTTATCCTAATGAGAAGGTATGAGTTTTATGTAAAATTTGATGTAGTCAGTTTTCATAAAATGTCTACGTTTTGAGACCCGATGAGTCAGAAAAAAAGATTTTTACGAAGGCGTCTGTCTGTATTCTGTAGTATCGTGTAGGGCGATAACTTTTAAAAGATTGATCAGATTGGATTTTGCTTTGGAACATTTTTTTAAGGCCTGAAAAGAAAGAACGAGTTTGTTAACCAGGCTTTTTGACCAACGGTTCTGGTTTTATCCATAGAAAAAGCGTGTAAAAAAGTTAAATATTCACTTTTACGCTCAAACTATGCAAGACGAAAACAATGTTGACAAGCAAAATTATTCATTTTAAAAAGATCTACGAATTAACTTCAGACCTACAAATTTACTGTTGATTATTTTTTGATAAGACGTATATTTCTTGTGTTAATCATGATAACGCTCCTTAAAAAATAAAAAATGCCATTTTCCAGCCAAACTATGGAAGACATGAAAGAATATTGATGAGCAAAATTGTTAAACTCAAAAAGGTCTATAAATTTTACTTGAATTATATTTTTCAATAAGACGTATAGTTTTTGTTTTAATCGTGACAATGAAAATATGTATGTTTCAGTACCAATGCATATTATGAATTGTAATAATATAAATTTATTGAAATGATACATTTTTTAGGGTAGCTGAGAATAAAAATTAGTGAAAAATAAGGAGCAATTATTAAAGTAATCATGGAAAATAAAATGTGTACATTATTTTGCAATATCTGAATGAGCAGTACCAGACCAAGGTACAGAAATAAATATAATATACATTTGATATGATAATGTTGAACATAATGTAGAAAAGATGCGTGATGAGAATGTGTTCGTTAGAGTCAAAGAGCCTTTAACAAAAGAGAATGCGCAATCACCAAATTACAGTTGTCGATGATTTGACCTTTAATTTTAAAAAGTCTGTGCGAAATTGTGAGGGAAATACAAAGAGCGAGCGCGAAGCGCGAGAACCAACAGTCTCGTGAGTTGATCGACAGTACTATGATTATTTCTAAATCCAAATTGTTCTGGTGTAATATTATTATTTTCTAATAGAAAGTCGTCAATTTTAGATTTTATTATTTTTTTCTACAATCTTGCTAAGATGTGAAAGGAGACTTATAGGTCTGTAATTGCATACAAGAGCATGATTTTTTCCTGGTTTGTGTAACTTTACTAGTTTAGCTAATTTCCAGTTTTTTGGGAAGCGACCTATACAGAGTATTCCATTTATTATCTTAGTAAACATTACTACTGCCTTTTTGGTGAGTTTCTTTGTTGCAATTGTCGGAATATTGTCTTGGCCGGGTGCTTTATTTGTTTTTAAGGCACGTATAAATTTCCTTACTTCTTTTGGTGAAGTTAATTTTACATTCTCTGTATTCACTCGAGTATTTTTTGTGAATTTTTTTACAATGCCTGAGACGCTTTTGGAACGACTGTGTGTTCCGAGATATTTATTTTGAGTATGGACTGATGCAAAATAGTCGCAGAGTGCGGATACATTTTCTTTAGAACTATACGAGGTTATTTTGGCGTGGTATGATGGAGGAATACGTATTTTTTTCATACTACGTGCTTTCGTAAATTTCCATGAGGTACCATCCTGAGTTTTACAATTTCTTAATTTCTTGTCATTAATTTGTGCGTTTCATGCAAATAATTGATATTTTACTTGTTTTGAAGTGAATTCATAATTTGTTATATTTATTGTTGCTACTTTTCTAAAATTTCCTTTTATATTTATTTTTAAGGATTATGAATAACTTTATTATTAGGGGTAGTGGTGGTGTATAGAAGTTTATAATATTTGTGGGTACATTTTTTGGAAAGCTGAATTTATTATTTTTGTAAATTCAGAAACTTTATTCTCAATGTCCATTCTTGAATTTAGTTGGAAAAAAGGTTGATTTTTTCATCGATGTTTTTTTTAAAGCATCCCACTTAGCTTTATTATAATGTGGTATTTTCGGCATCTCTAAAATCGTGTTTTTTGCGTTTAATGTAATTTCTACCGGGCTGTGATCAGAAGTCAAGAATTCAATTCGTTGCAGCTATAGCAATCTGTTTGTTGAAACAAGTTTTAGCAAATTTTTTTCCACTAAGATTTATCGATAAGAATTTCCAATACGTATGTCTAGCATTTAGATCCCCCATTATTATGACTTTTTTTACCTAAATGGAATAGTCTGTCTAGGTCCGACTTTGATATTTTTTACTTAGGGAGTACATGTATTGAGATTAATACTATTTTAGTTTGATCAATTTCGATAATTACCACAACAGCTTCGGTGTTGATAAGTTTCGGTACCTCTATAGAATATTCTCGGAAATTATTTTTGATTATGAGTGCAACCCCCCCCCCCCCCCTCCAGAACTATTTCTATTTACCCTGTATGTAGTGTATCCAGGGATTTGAATTTTGGATTTTTCGTCAACTCTAGTTTCACATATTCCTATAAATCTAATTTTGGTTGCCTAATTATACATTTTAATTTTGCTAATCTATTTTTTAGAGAGTTTACATTCCATGTAAATATTTTGACAACTTTATCTCGGTCTGCCATCTTTTACTAATTGAAAAATTCGACCAGGCCTTCGATCACATATGAGAGTTTACTAAGCCATAATTTGCTCTCTTGATTTTATCTATTGTTACTTTAATTATGTTAATGATTTTCCCGCACATTTGTGTTTGAAAACATTTTAGTTCACTGATAACGCTACCTAAGCTACTGTGTTAGCCTTCAAGCAGATTTTTCACTGGCGATGACTAGCACACTGCTAGAAAAATCTGTATTAAATTCAATACAAATGTATATGAAGTCATTTGCATACACGGGAATTGAAATTTAATATACATTAAAATATGAATAGCTGTACACTTTATATTAAATTTAATATACATGTCGGTATAGCAGCGCGCTTGCAAACTCAAAGTACTTTTATTTCTTTAAATCTTATCAAATATTCGCAATTGAAGTAATAATCTATAATTCGTCGATTGAATTGCTTTTTATGATTAAAGTGCAACGTACAAGTGGAACTCTTTCCAAAAATTGCCCTGAATGGTAGAAATTGAATGTGAGTATAGTTGATTGTAGGTTAGGTCTGTCATTTCTTTACGTAATTGAACTTTTCGACTTGAAATCCAATTTTATTTTTGATTAATTGCAAGAAGGTATCATGTTTTATTATTAAGAATCGAAAATTACTGTTAATCTTATTTTGATTTTGTGTAAAATGGAATTATCTGAGCGATTATCATGATTGTTTATGAAATTTAATAAACACGTACCTAAATAGGGATTTCATATGCTTGAGATATTAATTTTAATATATGTACATTTGTATTTTAAATTTAATACTATTTTTAACAGTGCAGTTTTGTGATAGTCCGCACATTTTACACACTTTGGTATCTTAAAGGGTCATTCTACTATCTCACTTTTGAAAAATCGATTTTTTTGCATTTTTCGACAGGTTATATATTCAGAAATATCATATCCAAATTTGACACAGAAAGATTAAGTGTAAGTAACTTTTTCTTACAATTTTTATGTTCCGAAAACTTTAAACGCGTTTTTCTCAAAACAACGTTTTTGCGCACTGCGCGCACGATTTCTCAAAAAGTTTTCAAACAATTACTTTCAAATTTTCTACGTTTATTCTAAACATAAATATCTCCAAAGTGACAAAGCGGTTCTTCAATTGTCTAATTTTATCATAGTTGAATTAACAATAAAGAGCAAAAAAAAAACACGATTTTTGGAAATTTTTTGTTTAAACTGCCGCCATTTTGTTATTTTGCAAAATAAGAAAATCCGCCTCGTCACTTCAGAGATATGGTCATACTAATAAAGAAAATTTCTGATTTATTTGTGTCAGATGGTGCTAACTGGAGATATCGTGCGCGCAGTGGACATGCCTTTTTTTTAGACACTTTCTTTATTGTTAAATAATACCTAAACTAAATAATAATTTTATGTTCAAAAAATTGATTTTGTAAACTTTGAGACAGCATAAATAAACGCTAAAATTTTTTTAAAATTATATAACGTAGTTGTTGAGAAATTTTTTTTTGAAAATCACCTTTTTTTGGCCGAGATAGTAGAATGACCCCTTAAAGCAGTTTTTAGCAACATGGCCAAATCCTTGACAGTTAAAGCATTGGGTTACTCCTTTTAGATTTCTATATTTTCACCAACGGATTACACACAGTAACATAATCTTTTACGTTGCACCAAATCTGCAGTTTTCGTTCCGGACTGAAAACGCTAAAGGTTGCAAGTTTGAGTACCTTCTCGCTTCCTTTTTCTTATATGATTTTCTTCATTTGAAAGACATTAGCAACCTTTAGATTTAGTTCATTATGTTCAGACTCGATTTCTGCTAGTGAGATGTTTGGCGGGAGTCCTTTTAGGACCATTTTCATAGGTTTTTCACTAGGAAGTGAGTAAGTATGAAATTCAGCGCTACGCGGAGAAACTATTGGATGTAAAGTTTGGCATTATAATATTGATCTTTACAAGAGTTCGATGGCAATCTAGGATATAGCCGAGAAAATAGTATTATTGCCACAGTGATACGAAGAAATACTTTTTCCATGTCAATTACAAATATACTATAAACTTAATAATTGCTATTTGGAGTAAGAAAGATTACTGTTTCTGTCCAGTCCGCCTTGAGTCGACACTGGCGCGCCACAGGCTGACTGTCCAGTGGCCAATATATAGATTTTGCAGGTAATTAAAGATATAAAAAAAGTTTTTGTACACAAAAAATAAAGAAATGAGTTTCCGCAAATCTCTTGTACCTACGTCGAGTGACAAACTTCTGATGCAACTTCCTATTATATTGTTGTAACTTTGTCCCGTCGCCTTAACACCCCGGCCATCTAAAAGTTATTTTTTTTCATTTTTGTCGGATATGAATTTCAATTCATTACATCCTAATATTTACTACACACACACACACACACACACACACACACACACACACACACACACACACACACACACACACACACACACACACTCACACACACACACACACACACACACACACACACACACACACACACACACACACACACCCACACACACACGCACACACACACACACACGCACACACACATATATATATAACAGTGAATGCGAATTTATTTTTATTTTGCTCTTTCGACCATGGCATTTTTTCCTATTTTCTATAGGAAAAATTAGAAATACGTAGAATGAACATGGGAAGAATGTCTTTACTATTGTGTTTTGTTAACTTCACAGTCTTTCATAGAGATTATAGAAACTTTCTTTTGGTATAAGTACAATTATTCAATCATTTATTATTATATTCCAATAAACTTAGTAACTTCCCAGTTTAATATTCACAATAGTAATTCTTGAAATAGTGACGCTATATCCTGGCTTGCTATTGTCTTAT
This sequence comes from Andricus curvator, assembly GCA_932195095.1. Classification (NCBI taxonomy): domain Eukaryota; kingdom Metazoa; phylum Arthropoda; class Insecta; order Hymenoptera; family Cynipidae; genus Andricus; species Andricus curvator. Next base: position 424,367 of record CAKNYM010053124.1, read on the forward strand.
TGTAAAAATAAATATTATAATATCGAATTTTACAACCGAAAGTTTCTCCGTGTAGATTCCTTGACTTTTTCCAGCATCTGTTTGTAATCTTCAACATTTTTGGTATATACTACTATACGATTTTGTCTCGTACGTATTTCGAAGTCCTCCTTCATGATTTCCTTGATTTTCTTAAGTGCTGTCATGTGGTTTTGCACATAGCTGTAGATTACAATTGGTGGAATTTTAATTTGCTGCGTTGATTCGGTTTTATTATCCTCATCATCAAAACTTTCGCTGCTTGAGAGCTCTTCATATCTATTTTTGCATTCAAAACTGCACTCCATTTTTTCATGGGTGTTTTTGGGAGATTTCACAGTTTGAATGATAGAAATTTATCTCAGCCGCAAACGTCCATTCAGAAAATTTAATCGACTTCTTATTCAATCGAGAAGCATGGTAACGACCCTCTGTAGGAAGAACATAGTTGATCTACTCTATTTTAAAGCTGGATAAAAGAATCCTTTTATATCCCTTTGTTTAAACCTTGAGTCAGAATTTCATTAGATGAACATCTTTTTTATTTTCGGCGCAATACAACATTTTCTTTAAGTGGACTGATATTAAAGAAGAATAAGATAAATATAAATAATAAATTAATACCGTGAAATGGGATTAAGTGGCTCGTTTTTTTCTCGATTATTTACAATAAAGTCTAAAAAGGAATTTAAATTATAGAGGGCCTTTATGCATAATCATTGTTATAAACAATAAAACAAGAGTGTTTGTGAAGTATAAACAATGTTATTAACGGTAGGTATACGTTTCACAACAGTTCTAGGAAAAATTATGATACTGTTTGGCGTGGATGAATTTTTATTAACAAATTAAGAGTCTAGATGATTTCCTCTTAAAAATAGAAATTTTTAACAAGAATTCACGAAGAGAAGTTTTCATTTGATCGGAAGATTTATTTTTGCTTTCAAGTGATCTAGTCACGATATAGACAATGTACAAGTTTCAAAATTTTCCTAGCAATATATTCTGAGATACAACTGCGAACCTTTTGAACAAATGTTATCTCGGAGACCTATTAGTGCATACAGAAGTGTTAGTGGCGACTGGATTAGAATATTTGTACTTCTAGTCCTGCATTAGTCATTGCTTTTAATACAAATGAATTGGCCAGATGCAGAAGCAAAATCGGTTGAGAATTCAATTAAAGTTTTAAAAGTGGTTCATAAACTTTTGTAAAGATATTGAAGTCAGTGTGCTCGAGTAGCTGATAGTTTCGATAAAAAAAATCAAAGAATTATGATTGTAAAAGGCTAAGAAAATATTTCTTATTTGTAATGAAGGAAAAGGTGTTAAATGTGATACCAAATGTGATACTAAATACTTTTTAGTCGAGTAAGTGCAGCGTGAAGAGAATTTCATCATAATTTGTTTTTTCATCGAAACATTTGTATATGATTTTTTTACATCATACCAACGCAACGGATAGTGGTATTTCATGTTGTTTGGCTCAAATTTTTTATTTCCTATTAGAAAATTTTCAACTAGAAGAAGTATGCCAAACACAATGTAACTTTCAAAAGAACTGATTCTTTCGAAAGTTATTATACCTACAGACTACTACTACTACAGACAGATACCTTTGTAAGAGCCCTTTTTTCTCACTCATGGGGTCTTAAAACGCGGAGATTTGATCAAATCTGGCAATTTGAAATTTTACATTAAACTATTATCTTCTCATTAGGAAGAAAATTTTAAAAAAAGGTTTAAAAAAGCACACTAGTCCACATTCTAACCGTGCAAAAATATTCGATTTGTTTTTCTTCTTCAACTAAATAATGTTGGAAAATAAATGGAGATATTGGTTTTTAAAATGAATTTGAATTCGAACTTGCATCCCTTTCTTTGAAATTTTTATAATTTCATCTTAAAACTTCTGTCTTGTTTTTGTTGAAAACATTATATAATCATTTTGTTTCAATATAAGAGTGAATAGATGTTTCTAGGGAAATTAATGAAATTTTTTTTATTGTTTGAATAATAGGGAAATTTAGAAAACAAGGACAAATATTCATGGGAAAGAAGTGAAATTTGGACAATCGTTTGCAATTTTATTTTCCGCTTTGGGATTCGACCATAGGAGAGCGCGGCTGCTCAACTTGTGGAATACAAATATCGATATATACTTTATCATTTGAGCCACACTGCTGCCTTTTTTTCTTATAAATTTGGATTTTCATAAAAATCCATTTAACAGTATTTCAAATGATTTATTCATGAAATAAAAACGGATACATATTTTCTTAAATGTTGTTTTAATTATCGGAAAATGGGTCTAAGCGCTGCGGCGCGTATGGGTGAAACCAGCTCTCACCAGCAACTCTAATTTTTATAATTATTGATCTCTTTCTCTGAATAATACATTTTAGGATGTGACATTGTTTTCTTTTTCACAAATTTTAAACATTATTTTAAATCTTGTTTGGTGCAGTGCCTTTAGTTATAACGAATGAAAAGTGCATTCCAATGAGATTTTTAGTTTTTGAAATTTGGTTAAGTTGTGTAAGAAAAAACTCGTGAAAAACTTGACGTGCAGCAGTTTATAAAAATTGTTTTGAATGGATCACATTTTCTAACCCCCGAATAAGATTTATGCAAATTTTCACATGAATACAATATATTTTTCTTCCAGCAGCATTATTTTTTAAAGAATTTTGGTATTTGTGGGAGACAGCGGCTTATAGTATTTTATTATGAACTAATCGAAAAATTGTTTCCTTTAATAAGAGATAAAAAAATACATTTCATAACGTTCACAAAAATATAAAATCTAACAAATTATATAAATAATTATTTTTCTATAAAGTTTTTCTTCCAAGCACTTTCTTTTACTCTTTTTTATGAGTGAGCGACTTAACCCCGCATTGTGAGTTAAAGTCGCTTACACTTCTAAGGATAATAAATAGTTGTTTGTGAATTGTGAATTAAATTTATGCTTGTGCTTTACTGTACGAAAGAGGGTTAGACAGAGGTTATGTGTATGAATCTTCAATACCTATACATGGCACTTTCTCGTACGAAGAACCATTATTTATTTATAGAAATATAAACAAGGTGTGTTTTTTTAAAATAAAATTTACGGCCCTGCTACAAGTCATAATGTTCAAATTATTAGCGAGAACCTTTTATCATTACGTTAATTTTACCGTAAGTAGTATAATTATCTCCGTTATCATTTTTAATTCCTGTTCCCTATTGTTTATAACTATTGTTAATAACAAAAACCCTCAATTAAGAAAATCGATTAAATTTTTTTTTTCATAATAATATACGGCACAAAGAAAAACTTTCCGCTTTTATGATATTTTCTCGTACGGCGAGCCGTTATTTAATTACGGCCTTATAAACAACGTTTTTTTTATATATGGATACACGTCCTTACAAGTCATAATTTCAAGTTATTAGCGATAACCTTTTTTATACCTTCAGTTTTACCCTAAAGAGTATAATTATTATCTTTGTTTCCAGTTACAATACCTGCTCTTTTGGGTGATTCAATCCAATTATTATTATTATTATACCATTAAGCCATTTCCCTTTCGGGGTAGGCGTGACTTGCTCGGTTGGAAAATAGTATTGGGTATATGGGTGTATTGGTATAGAGTATATAGTTATAAGTTAGATAGGTATATAGGTGTTAGGTATATATGTTTTAGATTGATCTGGAATTCTCGTGTCATTTATTCAAATGACACATTTATTCCGCAACACTGCTCCGACCCAGGTTGCTGATCAATCTCTCTAGCGATCACCCCAAGTGAAGTGCCTCACAAAATTGTTATGTATGGTTCCCCACTTGGTTCCATTAGAATCCAAGGTCTTTGTTTCAGGCTTCATTCATTCTATTGTCACTCTGTTTACAAACTATTTGTCGCCACACTTATCTGTCCTGGCATACTACTCTAGCTTCCTTCACGTCCATGCATTTTTTCATGCAAGCTCGTGTGTTTCTGTGGCTTCTTACGTCTCTTCGGATTAATGTCTCATTTACCGATTCTAACCATTCTTTCGGCGGTCTACCTCTAGGCATTCTGCCATTTACTTTACCTTTGTACACTTGTTTCGTCAGTCGCTCATCTTTCATTCTTTCAAGATGACCGAACCATCTTAACTGATTTCTTTCCCATGTGTCAACTATTGTCTCTTTTGCACCACATTCTTTGAGGATTGTCTCGTTTCGGACTTTATCCATCAGTGTTTTCCCGCATATTATGCGCAGAGGTCTCATGCCGATCGCGTTAATTTTACTCCTGTCCTTTTCTTGACATGTCCATGTTTCGCTACCGTATAGTACAGTCGGTACGAATATAGAATTATTTATGGCCATTTTAGCTTTTTTTGATATGTTTTTATTTGTTAGGATGGACCCTGCTCTACCGATAACCTGCTTACCCTTATTTATGCGCCTATCTAACTCCCCATCTATTTTTCCGTCGCTAGTGAATAGACTAGCTAGGTATACATACTTGTCAACTTGTTCTAATCTCTCATCATTTAGGACAATGCTGCACATTGTTTTCTCACTCTTTCCCTCAAACACCATGATTTTTGTTTTATTTACGTTAATTTTGAGTCCCATGTCCTTCATGCTTGTATGAAGTTTATTCAACATTCTTTGCAAGTCCTTGTTAGATTATTACAATTTCACAAATAGGAAAAAGAAATAATCCAAAAATATTTCCTATATATTTCTAAAATTGCTATATTTAGTGCAAACTTATTACAAACAAATTTTTTAATAAAAAGATTTCTTTCAAGAAATTGAGTTAAAATTATTCAGACTCAATTAAAAGAAATCAGAAAATATTCATGAAAAAAACCCTACAAATTGGAACGAATCTTTTGTTTAGTGTCTCTATTTAATAATTTTAAAATTAAGATAGAACAGAAATCCATTTTATCATGAATAATTTTATGCAAAATGAGCATGAAAAAGATTCAAAATTAAAAAATAGACTTGTAGACCACCTCACTTTTCGGCTCATTAGAGACAAAAATAACCAATTGAAAAAAGAGGGAGAAAAGGAGAAAAATTCAACCAAAAAAACCAACCTCTCACTTTTTCTTTTATCCGTCTTTTTTATACTCTTATTGTGTATAACTATTCTTATTACCAAAAATCCTCAATTAAGAAAGTCGATTTTAAAAAATGTTTTTAATTATCTCTGGAACAAAATGAATGTTTTAACTCTTCTGATATTTTTTTCGTACGAGAAGCCACTATTTATTCACAGTCTTATAAATAATGTATTTTTTATAAATTCAAGGCCCCTTACAAGACATAAGATTCAAGTTATTAGCGATAACCTTTTTTATAACGGTTATTTTACCGTAAACAGAATAATTATCTTGGTTAGCATTTACAATACCTGCTCCTTATTGTTTATAACTATTGTTATTAATAAAAATCCTCAAATAAGAAAATCTATTTTTTTAGATTTTTACATTCTCATCTCGACGAGAAAGTATTGGTTTTTATGTGAAAAATGACTTTTGCGGATTTCATCAAATGTTGACGTTTTGAGGCCCCCTGAGTCAGAAAAAATATTTTTTACTTTGGTGTCTATTTGTCTGTTGTTTTGAAAAATAAAAAATTTTATTTTGCAGTCAAACTATGCAAGATACAAAAAATATGAATTGACAACATTGTGAAACTAAAAAAGATCTACAAAGTAGTTCTAAATCACTTTTTGATAGGACACGCAGTTTTAGTTTTTTTTCGTAAAATCTAAAATTAAAAATAAAAATTAAATTTTTGGGTAAACGACACAAGCTATGAAAAAAACTGGATACACAAAAGTTGCTTATCCAAAAAAGAGCTACAAATTTGTCATTAATAATTTTTTGATAGGACGAGTAAATTATGTCTAGAAATTTGCTTCGAACAATCTCATTGGACAATGAGAATATGTATGTTCCAATAAGAATGTATATTATGAATTGTAATAATACAAATTTATTCAAATGATACATTTTTCAGGGTAGCTGAGATTAAAAAATTGTGCAAAATAAGTAGCAAATATTAAAGTAAATATGACAAATAAAATTTGCACATTATTTTGCAATATCTGAATAAGCAGTACCAGACCGAGGTACAGAAATAAATATAATTACAATTTGATATAATCGTGTTGAACAAAAGAGAATTCACAGTCACCAAATTACAGTTGTTGATGCTTTGACCTTTAATTTTAAAAGGCCTGTTCACGAATGTGGGGAAATACAAAGACCGAGCGTTATGAAAAAAGGTTCTCGCTATTAACTTAAAAATTATGACTTTTAGGGGGCCGTGCAATTATGAAAAATACATTGTTTATAAGACTGTGAATGAATAATGGCTCCTTGTACGAGAAAATATCACAAAATTAAAAAGTTTTATTTTGTGCCAGAGATTAATATAAACAATTTTAACCGATTTCCCTAAATGCGGATTTTGGTCAATAAGAATAGTTATAAACAATAAGGAGCAGGTATCGAAAGTACTAACCAAGAAATTCATACTGTTTACGGTAAAATTAACGTTATGAGTGCGCGTGACTATTGGTTCTCGCGCTTCGCGCTCGATAATGTATTTACCTCGCGCTACGCTCTCGGTCTTTGTATTTCCCCTACATTTGTGCACACACATTTAAAATTAACTATGAAAAATTAATTTTGCTCGTAAACATTTTATTGCATCTTGTGTCGTTTTTCCATAAATTTAATTTCTTCATCTTCAATGCTATTTTTTACGATTTAAACTAAAAATACGCATCTTACCGTAAAGTGCTTCTAAGCAAGTTTATATATGTAATTTAGGCGACAAATTTTGATAAATAAAATGTTATTGTAGCTTGTGTACTATTTCCGAAAAGTTAATTTTTTAATTTTTAATGTTTTTTACAAATAAAACAAAAACTACGCATCCTATCAAAAAATGATTAATAACAAATTTGTAGCTCTTTTTTGGATGAACAACTTTTGTTTTATTTTTTTTTCGTAGTAGTTTGACGGCAAAATGGAATTTTTGATTTCTTATTATTTTTTGTGCTATCAAAATTTGAATTTTCGATCTTTCAAGAAAATTCAAAAAGCTTTTATGACAATCTTGTAGACCTTTTAAAAAGCAACGTTTTTCTTCTCTTGACTTTTTTCCATATCGTGCGTTGTTCGGCTTAAAATGTTCATTTTCATTTCCTGCATTTTGAAAATGCTATAACTCTGATAATTTTCTTTTTATCGTAAAAAGTCTTCAGGATAAATTGTTCAAGTTTCTGACTACTAAGGATAGCCGTACATTGAATTTTTAAATCTTGAAAAAAATAGTCTCAACAATTTGAAAATTCTCTAACTTTTTGAATTTGTATCCAAAATAGCTGGTTATAACGAACTCGATCTTTCTCTTTGGTCCCTAAAGCTGTGTGCCAAAGCACAATCCAATCCGACTAGTTTTTCAAAAGTTATCCGGTATACAGACGACAACGACAATTGAGGGGTTTTGTTATAAACAATAGTTATAAAAAATAAGGAGCAGGAATTTAAAATGCTAACAGAGATAATTATACTGTTTACGATAAAATTAATGTTATAAAAAAAGGTTATCGCGAATAAGTTGAAAATTGTGGTTGTAGGGGAGCGTAAACTGATGAAAAATATATTGTTTATAAGGCTGTGAATGAATAATGGTTCGTCGTACAAGGAAATGTCACGAGAGTAAAAAGTTTCATTTTGTATCAAGGATTAATAAAAAAAATTTTTAAATAAATTCTTGTCAATGAGGTTCGTTATTTATAACAATTGTTATAAACAATGAAGCAAGAGTGTTTATGAAGAATAAACAATGTTTTCAGCGGTAGGTATACATTTCGCAACAGTTTTAGGGAAAATTATGACACTGGTTGGCCTGGATGAATTTTTATTAACAAATGAAGAGTCTAAACGATTTCTTCTCAAAAGTAGCAATTTTTTAACAACAATTCACGGAGAGAAGTTTTCATTCGATCAGAAGATTTCGTTTTTCTTTCAAGAGATCTAGTCTCGTTATAGACAATGTACAAGTTTCAAAATTTTCTGAGAAATATATTCTGAGATACAACTGTGCAAATATGTCAATTTTGTTTAAATATCATTTCTTTATAACGCTGTTAATTGCAAACGGTTTATTCTACGAACAAATTACAACAGGCGAAAATTTTTTATTTTTGCTCATCGATACTAAGAATGATTATATAAATTTTTTTGTTAATAAATTATGAAATTGTTAAAAAAAATTATTTGAACAAAAACTGACCAGGATTTCGGAAACCTAACCAAAATATTCGTAATCAGGGGACTTTTTTTACCTTTTGAATAGAAGTTATCTCTGGCACCTATATTAGTGCATACAGAAATGTTAGTGGCGACTCGATTAATCGTGAAACGTGAAACGCATTGTTTCGGTGTTCGCTGCGAGTGGCTATATTTGCTGTGCACAACTGACGAACAAAATGGCTTCAACGATAACGCAAACACATAAAAAAGGTCGAGCCAAACTGTACGGCGGTGATACAGATGAAATTATTATCGTTTACAAGCTTAATAAGGCACACATCGATGGTTTTCCAATAAAAGAATGCTCCACCAACGAAGGAGAAAACTAGAAAAGGAGCAGCAGCTCCACATCTGGAAATTTTCTCTCGCAATTTTAAGCCCGTTCGAATCATTTTTTCGGTTATCGGCTCGTTTCATCTGCATGTGCCAGTATACAGACACTGCATTTATTCCAGTCTGTAATTTAAGTGGACTCTCAGTTCTCTCTCGAGAGCATATAGACCTATTTTTGCTTTATATTTTTTTATTATAGTTTTTCACGTCTATACTTATATGAGTAATCAATTTTTGATGAAAAAACAAATGACAGAGAATATTATTTACTAAGGGGTACGTAATGTCGAACTTTGGTGTGAAGTTATTGTAAAAATGTAAGTAAATGCAAATGATTTCACATTTTCAAATTTGCGAGTTTAAATTCAAAGCCTCTATGAACCAGAAATCTTAAACTTTTAGAGTTTTAAAATAATAATAATGTCTTTAACTTGCTCAGAGAGAAAGACAAAAATTTCTATTTTTAATGAGAAACCTTAAAAATTAAAAAACTTTGAACCAGACGTTTAAGTACACAACAATATTAAACTTTAAAGTCTAACAAAGCAAAAATTAATTTAAATTATGTATAATTTCACTAATAAGTATTGAGAATACGCGGAATTGTACCATTTCTTCGCAACTGAACTATTTTGATTTTAAATTTCTGAAGATATGAACAATCTTTATACAGAAAAAAGTGTTTGTATCGAAAAATAAGGTCGTCTGAAGTCAATAAATGGAAAGGCAACAAAAACTAGATTTAATTTAATGCATATTATATTATTATATCACATATATATATATATATATATATATATATATATATATATATTCCTCAGGAATCGAGCCGAAGGGCCTATGACACACCGATCGAACGCGTCCTCGGGTTGCGGATAGAGGGTCCCTGTACCAAGGGTTTCTGCTGAATATGGTTACAATAATTAATAAGAAGCCGCGGACAATTATTTTCCAGGGGTGATCCCGAAAGAATTAACACCCAAGCAGAGGCCTTATCCTTGCATACGGGGCTCCACAAGGATGGACGAACCCCTTTCCCTAGCTACTCGTGGGAACAACAATAATATATGACTAATATACTATATATATACTAATATACTAATATGACATGTCTATCGAGGTCTCGGTGGCGCATTGATTAACGAACTGATTCATGAAAAGAGAGAACTCCCAGTTCGAACCCTGGCCGAGATAGATTATTATTTCTTGTATTCATATAATAAGAAAAAATGTTAAATCATACAAATTGAAAAATTTGAAAATTTATCCCTTCGGGAAACAAAACATTTTTAACTGAGCAGGTGTCAGATATGAATCATTCCCAATTTTTACACGTTTACAATTATAGGAAGTTTTAATTACAATATTCAAATCGTAAAAAATCCTAAAACTTAAATTAAGAATTTTACAATTTGAAATGTCAAAAAATTTTAAGTTCTAAATTTAATTACATTGAAATCTGAAATTAGTTACCTCGGATTCACTATATTCCGGGGATTGATGCCGCGGCGGTTTCATGATGAGAGAGTCGCGGGGTCGAGAGTGGATGATGTGTTCAGTCAAGCGTGATAAACAGCGGGGAGGGCCCCGCTCTCAGCACGTTAGTTGCATCAGGTTACGTCATGCGTTCAAATCCAACAGAAAGGATTCACACGGCCCTGCCTGTTTACGTTTGGATGCCCTGGAAATAACATCAAGGCCAATGCAAGCAATGCACGAAACCGTAATTCAATCCAAGTTCCATTGCATAACTTCATTAAAGAGCATGGGAAACCAAGCATAGACATGGAATGAAGAAAATGCTTTGGAAATACTGTGAACTAAAGAATTTTTCTGAATAATTATAATAATTTATAATCGATCGAAATTTCGTAGCAATACTAGAAATAAAATTATTTTGTATTTAAATCATTGCGGAAATTCAAAAAAGATTTTGAGGTAATCAAATACGATTTTCAAATGGAACTTTAAAAATTTGAACAATTTTAAATTATGATTTTAAAGTCCCAATAATTAAGGGGTTATATCTAGTAATGTTAGTGGAATTTTCATGATTCTTTTAGCCATTTTGAGAACATTTTATGGAAATCAACTACAGAGGATCGATTCTTACATATTTGTAGGTACTTTTCCATTAAAAAATAATGAAAACTGGGGAAAATATGGCCGCTGCCGCAAAACAGGTTTTTTTATTATTACTTGCGGTGAGCATGATAACTCTGCAGCTGATTTTCTGAAATCAAAAAACCAACAAGATTTAATTAGTATATTCCTTGATGGAGTTCTTGAACAAAGGGATTTTTATTTGATCTAAAATTTATATTGTTTTGGATCAAAAAACCTAATTTTTGGATCCTTAAAAACCAAATTTTTGGGAAAATCGTTGCAATTTTTTTTAAATTAAAATTTTGCTAAACCCTTCCTTCACGAACTACGTATAGGCATATACTAATGAAATCTTCTTGGTTTTTTTTATTTCAGATAACCTGCTTCCGAGTTATAATGCCCACCGCAAGTAATAATAAAAAAGAGTTTTGCGGCAGCGGCCATATTTCCCCCAGTTCACAACATTTTTTAATGATAAAGTATCTACATATATGTAGTAATCGATCCTCTGTATTCCATTTCAATGAAATTTTGTTAACATGGCTAAAAAATATCTTTAAAATCCCTTAACATTACTAGATATAACCCCTCGATAGCAGTTCTTACAATTTCAGTGCTTGAATATTTTTTTTTTGATAATCAGTCAAAGTTTGAGAAAAGTACTAAATTCAAAAATGAAGCAATAGTGTTTTTATAAGTGAAATAAATTTTTAATAGATCTTGACTCATTAGCGATTCTAAATTACCTTAATAATTGGATACAAGGAAACTTTCAAAGAATCACTTTAGCTTAAATATCATGATTGTAATGACTAAGTGTAATTATTTCTCTTTGATGAGCTTTCAATTTTCAAAATGAATTGAGAGCATTTTCATGCTATCATGAACTTCATAGAAGTTCTCTAGTTCTAATAAATAACATCTCGTGTTAATGGCGACTATTTTTGAATAATATAAACGGAGTTCTACAGTTAAGCCGGTTCCAGGACGCTTGTGCAAATGAGCAAGACATGATAAAACATGTGTTTCGAGATAATTAAGGTTAAAGGAGCAAATGCAAATTAAGGCAATCTCATGTGTACACTGCTTTACAAAGTTACGAACGTTCCTTACAGATATGCACTCTCATCACATGTCATCTGATAAACTTTAGCTTCTGGAAGTAATCAAATAATACATTAACACAGCAATCGTAAATATGTAATAAAAATATTTAATTCAGTGAAGACTAGGTTAACATTAAATCAAGTTTTCTTTGAATATTTGTTAAAAGAGAAATGCACCATGCAAATGTTCTTGAATGAAAAAGATGTAAAAGAAAACTTTTTTCGTCCATTTCTCTTCAACACGCCAGATTTATATTTTAACAAGCTAACAAATTCCTCAGAGTATTAAAATAGTGATCAATTGAGCTGGCTTTCTTTCGAAGACCCAGGAAAACCGTGCCACAAAAAGTATAACAACTGGGCTTACAAACGCCCATTTCTCTCGAACTGCATTTGAAGTCAAAGATTAAGGGCCAAACCATAAATGACGTAACACATTTTAGTGCTGGAAATACACCACCGGCGCAGTACTGGCCCCGTACAGATTGCCGGAGTCCCAGTACTGGCTGGTAATGCTGCGCAGTACTGGCGTGCGGTACAGGCGCGGTACTGAACACCAGCACGGGTTCTGTACTGGCAAACCGCTGGCTTACGAAAATTCCGGAGTTAATTTTAAAAATGATAAAAAATAATTTAATTGTTTTTAGGACCATCCCCAAGTGCGAATTGCCGGAACTGAACACACGGCCCAGGCTTGGTCCAACTTCGGCAGCCAAAGATCGGCTAATGTTATCGGGCCAATATCGGCATTCTAATCGGCCCAGTGTTTTGCCAGTACTGGCTGCCTATATTGGCTATTTAAATTTGTCGATCTACCGCCGATTCTTGGACCAGTGATGGCACATTACTGGACCAAGTGTTACTTTTATCACGGCAAAGCATGTTTTATGAGGAAAAGCCAGAGATTGGCCCAGACGCGGCGCATTACTGTTCCTAACTTCGTCTTTACTCTGGCAAAACATGTTTTAATAGGAACAGTCGGATTCTGGCCCAGCAAAGGACCATCACTGGGCCTAGTGTGACTTTTACTATGGCAAACCATGTTTTAAGAGGAAAAGCCAGAGTTAGGCCCAGTCTCGGCGCCCTGCTGTTCCAAACCTCGTCTTTACTTTGACTAAACATGTTTTAATAGGAAAAGCCAGAGTCTGGCCCAGCAAAGGCCCATCACTGGGCCCAGTGTTACGTTTACTACGGCAAACCATGTTTTAAGAGAAAGAAAAAAAATGCTAAGTTCCATCTTTATGTAAAATTGTAAATGTTCAGAAAAAATTACGTTTTATGTCAATCTTAAACGTTGTAAAATGGTCTAAAAAACCTTAAAACCAAACCTTACACGAAAGTTTGAAAAAATTTGTTATTAAAAAATTGTCAAAGTTCACGATCAAATTTCTAAGTTCCGGCATTAAAAATTTTTAATGTTCAGAAAAAATTACATTTTATGTCAATCTTTAACGTTGTAAAATGGTATAAAACACCTTAAAACCAAACCTTACACGAAAGTTTGAAAAAATTTGTTATTAAAAAATTGTCAAACTTCACGATCAAATTTCTAAGTTCCGTCATTAAAAATTTTTAATGTTCAGAAAAAATTACATTTTATGTCAATCTTTAACGTTGTAAAATGGTCTAAAACACCTTAAAACCAAACCTTACACGAAAGTTTGAAAAAATTTGTTATTAAAAAATTGTCAAAGTTCACGATCAAATTTCCAAGTTCCGTCATTAAAAATTTGTAATGTTCAGCAAAAATTACATTGTACGTCAATCTTTAACATTGTAAAATGGTCTAAAACACCTTAAAACCAAACCTTACACGAAAGTTTGAAAAAATTTGTTATTAAAAAGTTGTCAAAGTTCACGATCAAACTTCTAAGTTCCGTCATTAAAAATGGTAAATTTTCATAAAAAATTACATTTCCTGTCATTGTAGAAAGTTGTAAAGTAGTCTAAAATGCCAAAAAATGAAATATTATACGAAGAAAAATTATAATCGATTTAAATTATTTATTTAAAAATTATTTTTTTGATATTCCTGTTAACAGTTCGTATATTTTACATTTACATAACGTCGTATAATAATAAATATTAAATTCGAAAAAGAGAGTTTAAAATTTGGTGTTTTAACTTTTTCGAGATGTAGCTTATGAGGATGGCTTTTTCATCGAGTTTCAACTCGTAGGTTTAGCGCAATTATCAAGACTGCCGACTGCTAGGCGATAGATTTAAGTATAGATGTAGGTTCGATACCCCGTAGCGTTAGAAATTTTATTTGTAATATAATATTTAAAAATGTAATATATATATTCACTCTACACAGGACCATTAATATTCAAAGTCAAAATACTCCCAATCAATTAATATTTATTTTTTAAATACCTTTTTTGGTCATATCGTTAGAACATAGCAATAGTGTGTGCTAAAATTAAACAAAATGTTTGAATGATACATATATTACATTTTTAAATATTATATTGCAAATCAAATTTCTAACGCTACGGGGTTTCGAACTTATATCTATATCTGAACGTGTGCATTTTGTCGGATCGAATGTGGTATTTTCGATTTGACGTGCAGTCATTTTCGGATTGGTTTATTCGATCCGATCGGCCGACCGATCGAATGTCAGAAAAGCGAAATTCGACCCGTGCCACGGCCGGATCGGTTTTTTCGATTCGGCCAATTGTACAATTGTACAATTTAAGTTTGTAAAATTGATACTTTATCATTGCGAATTTTTCATTTTAAGATAATGTATATTTTGAAACCCTTAAAATAAAATTTATTGAAATTAGAAGATTTCCATTTCAAAACGTGTTCATTATTGAACGATTGAATTAAGAGTTTTTGAATGGCAATTTTTTTAAGCTTTAATTTGGAAGATTTGGAAAGTTGAACATTCAGAAGATTTTAATTTTGGCTGCCTTTGTTTGTCGTTTGGTTTTAAATACTTTAAATGAAGAAATATTTAGCTTTGACAGATTGAACTTTTGAATTTCAATGCCCGGGAAAAATTTTTGTGAACAGGGAAATAACCGGAAAATGACCAAGAATTTTTTTCGTTGATGAAAGTGGCCAGCTCTGATTATTATAGCCGTATTTTAAAATTTTTTCTTAAATTTAATTTAAATTTCCAAAACTCAAAAATTTGAATTGAGATTATTATTTGACAATCAGTCGTTTATAAATTTGAACTTGTCAGTGTCCATATTGGGCTTTTTACAATTCTTATTTTTATTATAGGTTTGAAATATCATGATATATTTGATACTGTTTAGTTTATGTTCTCTTATTAAAGATAATTCAAAAGTTTCATTTAACTTCATCACAAACCTAAACTAAGATAAGGCCCAATATTAACAAGCTCGACTTTGTAAGCGACTAATTGGAAAACAATAATATTATTCGAATTTTTAATATTTAAATTATACTGAGAAATGAATTAAAAAATATTATTATAAATTATGATGATTTTTTTCAAACATGACCTAATAAATTATTGTAAATTTGGTCTTAAATTGTTTGTAGGATGCCAAACAACTGGTTATCAAAAACAAATTCCCATCTGCAAATAACTTTTAGTTAATAGAGGTAAAAATAGTTAAAATTGATTCCGTTTTTCTTTTTATAATATTGTACAAAAATATTATAGGATACAATTGATGCAAATTTCAATTTAATACTATACAGCTTAATGAAAATTTAGGGTACATATATTTTATATGACCTGAAATTTCTCATTCCCCAATTAGTAATCCAAATTCCAGAAATTTAGAATACAATTTTTTTTTCAAACTGTTATTTGATGAAAAAAATTAAAATAAAGCTAGGGTAATAAGTAATAACACAATATTGGGCTACCCTTCAGTAGCGATCCTCCCTCTTTATAATTCTGGCTTGAGAATATTAAATAAGAAAATAAATATAAATCTGTAAAGCCTGTACAAACATTTTAGAAATCTTAAGATGAATAACATTTGAGGAATTATTATTATTAGTTACTATGTAATGGTATAGCAAATTTTAATGATTAACGTAAAAATTAACCACACGTTTTTGTTTATTGCTAGACTATATATATGTCGCGTAATATTAACCAGCAGATTAACACAGTACTGTCTTCATGTCTCTCTCGATCTGCAATCTGCATTCTATATGCATCGGTTTAGTTTTTTAGAATTATAATTATAAGTTAAAAACTTAAAATGCCTTTTGTCAGTCGCATATTGGATTTTCGACAATCTAAAGTCGGACCGATCGAATACAAAAATTCGAGCCAGCGACAGCGCGCGTTGAAGATCGGTTTTCGACATTCGATCGACGCACCGATCGAATCGAAAAAAACGATCCGACCTTAGCACTGATCGAATATCGGTTTTTCGACATTCGATTGGTGGTTCGATCGAATCGAATAAACCGATCCGATCGTAGCACGGATCGAATGCCGTTTTTTCGATATTCGAAGTGCGTCCAATGTCGGATGGAAATCGGATCGAATTTTTTTGCACATGTCTAATCTGAATCTATCGCCTAGTAGTCGGTAGTCTTAACCATTACTTTATACCTACAGAATTGAAAGTCAATGAAAAAACCATCCTCATAAGCCACAGCTCAAAAAAGTTAAAACAACAATTTTTTAACTCTTTTTTCTCATTAATTTTTCTATTATTATACGACATGATATATATGTGTAAAATAAATGAACTGTTAACGGGAATATAAATAAAATAATTTAAAAATAAATCATTTAAATCGATTACAATTTTTCTTCGTGTAATATATTTTTTTTTTTCGTTTTAGACCATTTTACAGCTTTTGATATAATGACATCTAATGTCATTTTTAATGAGCACTTAAAATTCGTATCGACGGAACTCAAAAATTTTAACGCGTACTGGGACAATTTTTTTAATAACAAATTTTTTTAATCTTTCGTGTAAAGTTTGGCTTTTTAAGTGTTTTAGACTATTTTATAAAGATAAAAAATTACATCAAATGTAATTTTGGATGAAGTTCCGAATAGGTGAACCCTCCGATTATGTTGAAACCACGTATACTTACCTATTTTGATGCGCTGATTACGAAAATCATAGTGAAAATTGGCGACAAGGAGGCATCAAAATACGTAAGTATACGTGGTTTCAACAAAATCGGAGGGTTCACCTATTCGGAACTGTACCCGAAAAAAATTGTTTTTGTGATATTTGTATTTATAGTTTTTCGAAATCTTAGAACACATGAACCATATTTTTAAACGTATTTTCTTCATTTTTTCAATATTTATACTGCTCGCATATTACTGCGCCGATCGTACAGCCAACCTTCCGCCAGTACTAGACGAATTGCCGATTACCTGTACTGGGCCAGTACTGCGCTGGTGGTGAACTCCGGCGGACTACTGAATTTTCCACCTGGGCATGAGTGGCGTGTTTTATTTAGGGAGGGGGTTTAACCTAGTGACACACAATGGCGAAAAACTACAGAAAAATTCGGAAAGCTTCCTGTTTTATGGAAGCCCTATTATCAATGCTTGCGTTCTTTTGCCAAGTTGCCTTTTTATTTTCTCTTCAGTTGCCATTTCGGACCACGTTGTACACGCGAGCCGGATGGGTATTAATATAATCAGCAACTTTATTAGTGATAATTACGTTGAGAGTTGTCCTCTGTCTTACGAGTCCCGGTTAGGTTAGGCGGTAGCGCTCCGAGTTTATAACCGGAAAGTCCGGGATCGATTCCTGCTGCCGGAACATTTATATTTTGATTATCGTTATTGACATATGAGATAAAAATAAAAATATTGTAATAAGAAAAAATAAATATTCAAATATAAATTAATAGTAAAATAAAATGATATAAAAGTATAATATAAATAAGAGATATTTTGTCTTATTTTTATAATATTCATATTTTTAAAATAGAGTAATGTGTGACGTTTTTCAAGGATGTCACTGCACTGACTTATCCTTGGAATATTTGCATCGGAGGTGATCAATTTTTTCATAAAAAAAAATAGTGAAAAATGAATGTTTCGGCTTGATTTAAATAAATTTAATAGTCAATTGAAGTGAAAACAAGTGGCTTAAAATTTTGGCAACAGGAATCGAGCTCAGACTTTCCGGTTACAAACTCGGAGCGATGCCGCCTGATCTAACCGCGACGGAAGTTGAAAGACTCGCATCGTGATCCGTGTAGCCTGCGTAGATTTTTTCAAAGCTGTTTTTCTGGAGAATATCTACAGTGCATCTTATTACTTTAGCATACTACCAGTTTCGTAATGACCTATTACTGGGAGGAGTGTGAATCCAAACAAAATTTCTGAGGGTGTAGGTTCCCCTCGTCAGTAGACGAGATTTAAAAGAAGCCAAAGTTTTTCTTTTAAACTTTTAGCATTTTTAGCTCTCAGCCCGTTAGCACGCCTAGCGTAAAACTAGGCCCATCAAGCTAGCACCTCCACAATCGAAAATCCCAAATTACTTTGTATCAGAATTTTGGGCTTTTTTGGGCTTAGTTTGGATTGTATTGCCGATTTTTGGGCTCCACTACTTTTTATGAAAATTCAAATTTGGAGTGGAGGTGCTGGCTTGACTCAAGCCAGCACCTCCACTACATAAAAAATTAAAAATCAAACACGACAAAATTTTTTGCTTTTTTGGGCTCTTGAACGCGCCAACAACCAATTTCCAAAAACTACCACTACCGACAATAAAACGACCCCCTAT
Source organism: Andricus curvator (assembly GCA_932195095.1). NCBI lineage: Eukaryota > Metazoa > Arthropoda > Insecta > Hymenoptera > Cynipidae > Andricus > Andricus curvator. The sequence goes on from CAKNYM010053124.1 coordinate 442,971, forward strand.
ATAAAAACGCAAACTCGGCAGAAACAAAGTAAACCACAATTTTGGGCTTATTTTGGGCTCTCGAATGCACGAAAAAATTCAAAAACCCACCCCCTATATGCAAAAAAACCACCCCCTTGCTAAATATAAAATCTGCAAAAAACAAAGTGCATCGGAATTTTAGGCTTATTTTAGGCTCTCGAATGCACCAAACAAAATTTTCAAAAAACCACCCCTATGTACAAAAAAACACCCCTAAGTAAAAACTCAAACCTGGAAAAAACAAAATAGAAAGTAGTGTTGGGATTTTCTTGGGCTCACGAATGCTTGATTTTTTTTGCACAAACCGCCCCTACATCTAAAAATCAACGACTATCTATGAGTTCGAATTTGAATTTTCAAGGAGCCCAAAAACCGGCAATACAGGCCAAAAAAAGCTAAAAAAAAGCCCAAAGTTCTGATACAAAGAAATTTGGGAATTTCGATTGTGGAGGTGCTAGCTTGATGGACCTATAAAAGGTCCCAAAAAAGCCCAAGAAAGCCCAAAATTCTGATACAAAGAAATTTGGGAATTTCGATTGGGGAGGTGCTAGCTTGATGGAACTGTAAAAACTATTAGGTCTGCCGACTTCCATTTCTGCATGAAGAGGTGCTTCACGTGTCGAATGCGAGCAAACATATGGAGAACCCTGCGAAAAATTATCATCATAGCGTTTAGATATAAATACATACAAATGTAGGCCTTTTTATTCAAAATGGCCCTATTGGCATGGATAACGCGAAAAATAGTAGGTCTAACAACTTCATTTTCTTGCATAGAGATGCATTTCACGTGTCTAGTGCGAGGAAACATACTAAAACCCCTAATACATTTACTCTTGAGGACGCTTCTATGCAAATAATGAATATTCAGCCCTTTTTGCTCAAAGTGACCCTGTTAGCATGCCTTGCGCGGAAACTATTAGGTCTATTGATATTGAGAACCCTGAGAAGAATACTCATCGAGACGTTTCTATACAAAAGCATGAAAATTTAGACCTCTTTATTCAAAATGATCCTGTGAACACGCCTAACGCGGAAACTTGTAGGTCTAGCGACTTCATTTTTTGCATGAAGACGTGTTTCAAGTGCCTAATGGGAGGCAAAATACTGAGAACCCTGATGAAAATACTCAGGAGAACGTTGCTATGCAAAAACATGAAAATTTAGTTCTTTTGACCTAAAGATGCTAAAAAAATAACACAATTTTGACTCAAAATGAGCCTACGAGATCGGAAATTTTCCAAGAAAGTGAAAATATTTGTTTGCAAGCTCCAAGAGATAACATAAAAAATTATTCACAAATTGAACTTGAAACCAGCATACAGAAATGTAAATTGTTAAAAAAAAACGGAAAAATCATTTTAAAATGAATTATGCTATTATACGTATACAATTAATCACTATTTCGATTTGTAAACGACGTTTATCCAATCGGTAATTGGCTTCTTGTTAGTCTGCTGCCTTATTGATAAATGTAGTGTTTTGTGAGGTCTGCTCATGCTAGGAGGAAAGCAGCTTGTTGAGGAAAATGTATAGTAAGGTTAGGCAGTTGGGTTATAGGGTTGTTAGATATGCTGCTTCGACTATGCGTCTATAACTACGACTAAGAAATACAGTGCAATGGTTGACCCCAGCGAGCGGGGTCATTCCCTCCCGAAACCTCCACTCCTCGTTTTCCACGTTCCTCCCTCCTTCGCCGAACTCCATCCGTTCAGCTCGAAGCTTTACCTGGCCCATGCAATGCGATGCAATGCAATGTTCCTGTACGAGTACTTTTAATACGTGCGAGCTTACCTATCTCGTGCAGTATTCTACGGGGTAATGTACTTTAGCTTTAACCAAGCCGTTTCCAGCACTTGCATGCTCGCGTGCACCATTTTTAACGTCGTGGCCCACGTTAAAAAAAGAGTGTTATCCATAAAAATTAAGAAATTAGATTAATTGTGGTGTTGATTCGTTTGTCTCAGAGCAGGTTTAACTTGCGGAAAATTGAAATGAAATATTTAAAAAAATAATAGAATTAATGTAGAAAAAGTTTCTTAAGAACATTACGGCTTTCGAGTTCTGAAAAGATTTTGAATAAAAAGTGACGAATTTCTTACCTTTTATTTCAAATTTTTATTCAGCATTCCGAAAACCTTCCTGGTATTACCATAAAAATCCGGCAATTTATTGAATTTTACAAGAACATAGTCGCAATCTTGGATTCAAATTTTTATCTCAAATTTATTGATCAGCAACCTAAAAAATCCTTAGAACCGAATGTTCTGAAGATTTTGTTTACATAATGTTACGTGAGTTACGTCTTCAAACATGAAAGTTCTGAACTTTTAAGTAGCTCGACTGGAATCGAAATTTCGTGCTCTTTGCGCACCCACCGATTAGACATTATTAGGGGCATATTATTGTGATTATTTGAATATTTTCAATTTCTGGGTGATCCCGTTTCTGTTCTTAGATTTTATATGTGACGCGATCTGAAGAAAGACCCCTAAGCGGCCAAAAATCGATTCTCTGATTTTTAATGTTTTACGTCGATTCGAACTTGCTCTTTAAGATGGTATAGTTTAAAAAATGCCATCATTAATCATTTATTCAGTACAAGCGTGTAAACATTGTCGTTTCTCCTCTAAAATTTACGTTTGGCCGCTTAGGGGTCTTTCTTCAGATCGCGTCGCATATTGAAATTTGTTCCGTCATTAAAATCATAATTCCTAATTCTGATTTCAATTTATCAGCTCACCTGTCAGTTTCCTATTTTATTATAATTTTTCTATTCGAAGAAAGAATTGTATATTACGCCGTCACCAAATAGACTAAAGACGACAACAAATAAAGCGCGAAGGAAGTAGTAAATTAAGAAAAGTTATGAAGAAATAAAACTCAGTAATTTAAATTACAATTCAGTATCACTAGACCATCTAAATTTAAATAAATTAGAAAATTAGTTAAACTATTCCCTTAATAGAATATTAATAGTCACAGTAATTGTAATCCCGGTATTATATCGTAATAATGACAATCTCAAGCCTGTAAAATGCAGAGAGCAGTTTTTTAAAAACATTTCGGAGTATTTTATGAAAAAGGGAGTTTAGAGAGACTCCGTGTCGTGGGAGCCTTCGCGACTTCAAGCGATGCCTATGTGCCGGTGCGTCAAGTACTTTGGCTTTACAGTTTCTCGAAAAAAGTCCTCTTTGATTTTTACGTATTTTATTGGGAAAAAACCTTAGATTTCTTTCCAGAATATTAAAAAAAGTACCCGTCTTATAAAAGACCCCGGGCTTTGCGCCCCTGAAATCCTGGATATTGTAACAAATTTTAGAAAAGAAAACTAAGCATATTATAATTCGGTAAATAGTTAAGATCAGAATTCATAAATACAATGAGCTATTGTTAAAATTAAAATTAAATGAGAATTACGACTTTTGTTCAAATTGGCCGCAGAAACACAAATATGCAAATTAAATAATACTATATTTAAATATGTACCTATGACGTCAACTTTTTTTTCATTATGTACACTTAAGTTTGTTTTATAAAATTTGTTACAATTTATAAGGAGCCTTTTTTGCCGATTTTATGTATCAAGTTAATGGAGTAATTGTGGAATTGACTGCAAACTAAGTAAAAACAAACACAATTTGATTAAAATACTGAAAAATTGCAATTTTTTTAATGAAAACCCTTCAAGCTGAAGATTTTTAACTACCAAACTTTTTGAAATGAATGATCGAGTGACTAAGTATAAAAGATTTCAGTTAAACGAATTTTTGATTCAAAATGCAATTTTTGAACAATTTTAAATTATAATATAAAAGTCTCTGATTACAAAGGAATTGTTATAATCCATTTTCAGTGATATTTTATATTTTTTAACAAGTTAAAAAATAGTGTTTAGTGCCTAAATATTAAATAATCCTTGATCTTGCAACAATATCAATGTACCTTAAAAACTTAAAATGCACAGAATTTCAAGAAACGTAGGTTCGTATTTGAATACGTGGAGTAACAAGATTTTATTTCGTGAATCTGATCACTGAACGCAGATAAAATCTGAAATTTGCTGCAAACGATAAGTACAATGCTTTGCGTGCTCTACAACATTTCCTGGCCTGGAAGGAAACTACTGGATACCACACGTTTAACAGAGTCTGAGATATCGCACTTTGTACTACTTATATTATGTATCGCAGATACCATGCAGTCGTAATTTTCCAATAACCAATTTTTCAGCTTCGTTCGTTTCATTTATCGATAATTGTAGTGCTAAAGGCATGTATATTTTCTATGTTTTATTCTGTTTCTATTTATACCAATTTTTGTACTTTTACTTCCTGTACTTTATACTTTGGAATTGTTCTCGACTAAAACTTTCTTCTACCCACTGATAAGTACAAATTGTTCGGTGACTTTGAGGTTGAGGGTAGGATAAATTTGACCTAACGTCGAATAAATCAGTCCTGACCTTGCCAAATCAATCGCTAAAACCGATTAATTCTGAACAGTCCCTGACCTTTAAATTGTGTAAAGACACTCAAGCGACCATTGATACAGAAAAACAGAATAAATAGAAAAAAATCGTTGGAGGGACACGCGACAGGTGAAACAGATTCTTTTCATTATTGCAGCTATGCGTCTCCATTAATGACGCATTTTCAGAGCTGGATTGCTCTTCTATGGCAATCTTTGTGGGGATGTATGATGAGTTTTGTGACCTCGAATTAAAAAGTATTTCGTATTTATTTTTTGTGAACTTCATTTAAAAAAAATTATACAGTGATAACATAAATAAAAAAGATATAGGGTTGTTTCATCAGTTCATAAATAATTTTTTTATGTCTGGTTCTCATGTAGACTAAAAAGTTCCAAGTCTGGATTTTTTTAAATTTTGCAAATTTTGGGTTTTACGCCATATTGAATTTTTGGGTTGGATTTTTTTAAATTATCGACATTTCTTAAACCGACAATTCAATTTTTTTGAAATTTAGAGGTATTAGAAATCGAATTATAAATTTTTAAACTATGAAGTTTCAAATAAAAAAATTTGAAATTTTGCCTGAAAAAGTCCAAACAAATTTTTGATTCATTTTTTCCGTAAAATACTCTCCTTTTAATTTTTGTTAAATTAGGATATAAAGATTCCTTATGAAATCACCTTTCATTTGAAAAAAAAATGATGGAGACGCTTCTGGTGCCAGAGATATCGTCATTTTATTGAGCCCATTCGCTGCGCTGTGCTGCCAGTGCTGCCACTCACAAACGATAGAAGCTGCTAATTTGTTTTATCTTGGAAATATTTTTTCGATGCTCAGCATAGCTTGGGTTTAATACCTAAACGTGCGTAAAATAAAAAAAAATTGTTTACTTTCAATGATAATGGTTATAAACCATTTCTATCAACAAGTTCTATTAACAGACACTGAATATTATAAATTGCTCATTTGTAAAGAATATGTCGGCATTAATATTACTTACATTTATGGACAATGTGATACCTGATCCCAAAAAAATGTCTTACGATATTATTTGTTAATTTGAGAAACAAATTATATAAAGAAATTTTCAGTGTGGACATTTGAAGTAAAACAAATATTTTTTCCTAACTGTCCCTAAATTATATTGCCAGTAAAGTTTAGTATTGAAAATATATTATTCCATATTATTTATTAAATTTAGAAACAAATTATAGAAACAAATGATCACGGTAGACACTTACAGGCATCACATAACGGCCATACCACGCTGAAAAAACCAGTTCTCGTCAGATCACTGAAGTTAAGCATCGTTGGGCGCGGTTAGTACTTGGATGGGTAACCATTCGAGAATACTGTGTGCTGTTGGCATATCGTGGGTGTGGTGAGCCCACACTTGTAGTTATTTACTACTACGAGAAACTATTCACCTAGAAACACTACCCAAATCGGGTAGTGTCACGCCTACCCTGAAAGGGAAATGGCTTAATGGTATACTTACTTATACTTATATCATGTTACTACTGACACTGTCTGACAATTGTTTATACTATTTGTTCATCAAATTAACAAATAATACTAAATGAGAAACTTTCTTTACTAAATTCTTATAGATCTCACTGGCAACATAAATTAAGGACAATTAAGAGATAAAATGATTTTTTGTTGACTTCAAATGTTCGGAATGGAAATTTGTTTCTAAAATGAGCAAATAATAAAGGGAGACATATTTTTGTGATCAAGTATCACTGTGTCGATAAAATTATGTTATATTAAATCAGAAGTATTCTTTATAAATGACCAATCTATAGTGTTCAGTGTTTGTTAATGGAACTTGTTCATAAACATTATCATTACAAGTCAACAATTCTTTTTAGTTCACGGACCCGTAACTATTGAACCCAAGCCACGCTGAGCCACGCATCAATTTTTTTTCTAATTTAAAGTAATTTCAGTAGGAATTTTTATATCCTAATTTATTGAAAATTAAAAGGGGAGTATTTCACGAAAAAGGACCCCGCACCAAATGTACAGAAAAAAGCCTTATGATAAAAAATTCTAAAAAAAATTTTTTCTTGTATTTTCGAACCTGCAAACTAAAAATTCGAAAGAAAAATGTCAGAAAGATGGACAGTTTTTAGACAAACACTTGTCCAAAGTTTCGATTTTTACATGTATTTTAATGGAAAAATGCTTATTTTAGCAAAATGTTTTTTTTCCTCAAAAACGCTATGATAGATTTGACTAAAACTTTTATATTTTGACGATCAGGCGTACCGAATCAAAAGATTCATACCCACGAACTAGAAAGATTAACGATTCTTTGGGTATACAGCATGTTTTTGGGGGTGTTTTTGTACCCTAAACATCCAAGTAACATATGTAAATAATCATTTCTTAGTAACTAAAATCAATAGAGATTTTTATTCATCTTCTACGGCATGAAACGACTTTTCAATAAGTGGAGTAAGCGTACCTAGCAAGAATATGTTTTGACTTAATTTTAGGGGATGTTTTACCATCCCTTAAACAATGAGTCTTAAGTTCCTAACGCATTAATCAATAACGAAAAATAATTTTATTTTTAAATGCATGAAAGCTGATATTTTATGACAGAAAATAGTCGCGTACAACCCTAAAAACTTCTTAAAGCACTTTCAACCCCTTATCAGATATAAAACTCACCCAAGCTACCCCTAAATATTTTTAAAATTCAACAAAACCAACCTAATTCAAAAATCCGCCCAATTTTTGCTGATAATAATTTCAATTGATGCCGAAGGGGCACACATAAAGTCCCAACCCTTCAGCACATGTAGAACTCACCCCAGCCACCCCCGAATATTTTAAAAGTTCAATAAAATCACCCTAATTCAAAAATACGCCAGGTTTTTCTGATAATGTTTTCAGTTGATGCCAAATGGACAAAAAAGTGTCTCAATCCCTCAGCACATATAGAACTCACCCCAGCAACCCCTAAATATTTTTAAAATTCAATACAATCACCCTAATTTCAAAGTACACCAGGATTTTTCTGAAAATGTTTTCAGTTGATGCCAAATCTAAAATGCCAAAACTAAAATGATCATTTTCCATTAAAACACATGTAAAAATTGGACCTTTGATAAATGCGTATCTGGAAACTGTCCTTTCTTCTTACTTTTTTGAATTTATTGAATTTTTAAAATATAAAAAAATATTTAGACTTGGATGAGTTCCACATATACTGAGGTGTTGAGACTTTTTGTGTGAACCGTTCGCATCAATTGAAAAAATTATCATCAAAATCCTGGATTATTTTGGAATTGGGCGGTTTATATTGAATTTTAAAAATATTTAGGGGTGACTGGGGTGAGTTCTATACATGCTGAGGTTTTGAAACATTTTTTTGCCCATTTGGCATCAACTGAAAACATTTTCAGAAAAATCTTGGTGTGCTTTGAAATTAGGGTGATTGTATTGCATTTTAAAAATATTTAGGGGTGACTGGGGTGAGTTCTATACGTGCTGAGGTTTTGAAACTTTTTTTTGCCCATTTGGCATCAACTGAAAACATTTTCAGAAAAGTCTTGGTGTACTTTGAAATTAGGGTGATTGTATTGAATTTTAAAAATATTTAGGGGTTGCTGGGATGAGTTCTATATATGCTGAGGAATTGAGACACTTTTTTCTCCCTTTGACATCAACTGAAAACATTATCAGAAAAACCTGGCGTATTTTTGAATTAGGGTGATTTTATTGAACTTTTAAAATATTCGGGGGTGGCTGGGGTGAGTTCTGCGTGTGCTGAAGGGTTGGGACTTTATGTGTGCCCCTTTGGCATCAATTGAAATTATTATCAGCAAAAATTGGGCGGATTTTTGAATTAGGTTGGTTTTGTTGAATTTTAAAAATATTTAGGGGTAGCTTGGGTGAGTTTTATATCTGATAAGGGGTTGAAAGTGCTTTAAGAAGTTTTTAGGGTTGTACGCGACTATTTTCTGTCATAAAATATCAGCTTTCATGCATTTAAAAATAAAATTATTTTTCGTTATTGATTAATACGTTAGGAACTTCAGACTCATTGTTTAAGGGATGGTAAAACATCCCCTAAAATTAAGTCAAAACATATTCTTGCTATGTACGCTTACTCCATTTATTGAAAAGTCGTTTCATGCCGTAGAAGATGAATAAAAATCTCTATTTATTTTAGTTACTAAGAAATGATTATTTACATATGTTACTTGGATGTTTAGGGTACAAAAACACCCCCAAAAACATGCTGTATACCCAAAGAATCGTTAATATTTCTAGTTCGTGGGTATGAATCTTTTGATTCGGTACGCCTGATCGTCAAAATATAAAAGTTTTAGTCAAATCTATCATAGCGTTTTTGAGAAAAAAAAACATTTTGCTGAAATAAGCATTTTTCCATTAAAATACATGTAAAAATCGAAACTTTGGACAAGTGTTTGTCTAAAAACTGTCCATCTTTCTGACATTTTTCTTTCGAATTTTTAGTTTGCAGGTTCGAAAAAACAAGAAAAAATTTTTTTTAGAATTTTTTATCATAAGGCTTTTTTCTGTACATTTGGTGCGGGGTCCTTTAATCGAAAATTTGTTTGGAATTTTTTTCAGGCAAAATTTCGAAATTTTGCATTTAAAATGTTCTGGCTTCAAAATTTATCATTTCATATCTAGTACCTCTAAATTTCAACAAAATTTAACTATCGGTTCCAAAAATGCCGATAATTCAAAAAAATCCAACCCAAACATTCAATATGGCGTAACTCCCAAAATTAAAAAAATTAAAGAAAAAACCTTTGGGTCCAAAACGTCTCTTATATAGCACTATAATTTCACCAAGTTTCATTGAAATTGAACCAGCACTTGCAGATTCTGATATTCCTGCTGTGTAATAGCCTAACTTGATTTTCAGTTAAGAATTTTCCCCAGTTTATGGTAGCTCGTTTTTCTTACAGATAATTAGTAAATTTGCAACAATATAGTGTAGAGAGGCAATTCCTGTTTTTGTATTCCTGAAGAACTGATCCAGAATTTGTGTCCTTTTGACTGTAATTCTCTTAACTTGATTGAAAGTATAAGTGTGGTAAGTCTGTGGGGATTTTGAGCAGCTTGAGTCTCGATAGGTATCATTTTACGCACATTGACTTTCACTCACACATATTTGGAAAACCACACTCATTCCTCCCCAAACAAACGCCTTCCACGCCAATAACCAAACCTTCCAAGTCACGAAACCTTCGATGGTTTAGCATAACCAGCTAGTGGTGAGTGGATTCGGCTGGAATGAACTTTAGATTCGCTTTGATCGCTTAGTGGGAGACCCACTTTGTGCTACTAGCTTTATTCGGAATTCTCAAGGTGGACATTTTTGCGGGCTTTAATAGTTAAATGTGGTTCCAAATTGAAAAAAGTTAAAATGGTTACCCAACCGGAGAATCAGCACTCTAGAGAGTTAACAATTTAAAAATATTTTTTGTTTAATGAAATGTCAGTTGAAATTTTTTATTTGAAACTTTAGTTTCTTTTACTGACTTTCACTAACTAGTGGACATGCTTAAAAGGTATTTCGGGACACTTTACGTTATTATATTGTCATTTGGGATAATGAAATAATTTGTTTACTATGAATCATATTATGAAACACAATGAAGAGACGTGCAGATTTTTGATACAATGTAATCAATAGTTGTCATAAATTATCCCTTGGAGTCGAAAAGTACCCTGTCTGTAGAAAATTACTGAAATACTGTATGTATATTGCTTCTTATTTACCCTTTTTTCAAACGCCATCCTAGTACGACACATATGGCTACGTCTCGCGACCGTATGATGAGTGGCCACAGGGCAAGATGAAATCACAAAGACAGACCGAAGAAACCCTCCTGTGTCTTGAGGACACAGAAACCGGAGCATGACAGATCTCTGCATCCATCTTGGCCTTGACATATTTTTGGAACACGGGCATGGCTTTGAGATTACGAACTAATGATAGCTTCGCACCTCCGAGTGCACCGATCACACGGACAATCATTTCAACCGAATATCTCGAGAGGAAATTGTGACATTTTCCTTCTAAGGTCTCGATACATTTCCTTCCCGTGACTGCGATCTTGTAACGACTGGAGCCAAGAATTCCATCATGAATATAGTTATTTTTTCGAAAACCCGGAGAACGATGTCAGGCCTCGAGTCAAAACTGGAGACTGCTGTCCGAAACTCGTAGAAACTCGCATTCTGTCTTGCCCAGCCAAGCTTCTGGTTCAGTGGATGCAAGCATCTTTTGGTTTTTTGATCCATCATCGGTTTTAGCCTTAAATTTGAATCAGCCAAAGCTCTTGCCGCACCATGAACTGAACCATCGGTGGTTCAGAGGACGGACTCCTACGAGATATCCTCACGAAGGGAGGCATCCATTGCTCCCAGACCTTGGGGCTCACGAGGAACCTGGATGTTAATGTTCCTCCTCGTCCTAAAATCGTTATCAACTCTCAGAGGGTGCCTACTCTCCGCGGTTGGTCTTAATTTCGCTTCCTCCTCTTTGTCAACATACCCGTCGTAAAGCCTCTGCGAACAGGAATAGTGCTGGCATCTTAGCAGTCCAGCAAGTCATCTGTGAGTCGATTCGTCCACTCAATATGAGCATTTCGTTGGTCCGTCGTCGTGTTTCCATCTACATTATTTTCAGCAACCCGAACTCCAGGGTCATCGACACAGTTTGCCGACCCGTTGTCAGGTGCCCTGCGCGTTCGATCGTTTTAAACCGCATCTACAACTTTTTGGTGGTTTGGTGGTGTCATTGTTGTTTTCACAAGCAGCTAGGGAAAGGATTCGTCCATCCTTGTAGAGCCCCGCATGCAAGGATAAGGCTGCGGAAACTTATCTCACGTTTGTGAGACGTGATAATAGGTGAGTTTTACCGCGGTTCTACCAGTGTCATTTTCATAGATAGCAGTTGTTCCCAATGCAACCCTGCGGTAGTTGTTTAACATGTTTTTTTAAATATATTTTTTATAATATAATATGTTTTTTCATAATATAATATCATATGTGTCGGAAGTAAACTTCATATTGAAATAAACTCTCACTATAAAGTTTTTTCACTTGTTTCAATCCAAGACTTTCCTTTGATAAAAAAATTGTCTTCTTCATATAAATATAGCAATTGTTTAACAAAGTAAGTGAAAGTCGTGGATAAAACATTTTACCTTTGTTCGACTTAAGGTACTGATATACTCTTTGAATCTACAGGAAAATCTTTTTTGCATTATTCCTTTTATCTTAACCTTCACAAATATCCAAAACCTAAAATAATGATTAACATTATCGAACTCTGAAACTTTTTTGGAGAATAGGTATGTGACACATCCCTAAATACCTAAAGATATCTTGAAGTGTTTTGAAATATATTGAAGTACCATTAAATATAGTTGTGTATCTTAAATAACCTGAAGTACTTTGAAATACCTTGAAGCACTTCAAAATATCTTAAAGTACCCTGAAATACCCTGAAATAACATGTAGTACGTGAAATATTTTGAAATGCATTAAAATATCTTAACGCACCCTTAAATATCCTGAAGTATTTATATATAGTATTCTGGAGTATTTAAAATATCCGTACGTGAAATATTCTGAAGTATATTAAAACATATTGGAAGTATCTTAACATATCCTGAAGAACGTGAAACATACTTAAATACATTGAAATATCCTAAAGTACTTCTAAATGTCGTACATTACCTAGAATATCCTGAAGTATGTGAACACATCACTCTCTATCGGAAGAGAGCAGGGTATTTGCCCGTGGTTAAAAAAAAGACAATTTTTTATGGGCATTTTGCTCTTTACAATATCTAGAAATAAAACTCCTCAGTATTTACGTAAATATTTTACTTTTGTTGATAAAGAACATCTCAATCATGCCAGACTCCGTGTGCGGAAGTTAGCTTTAATAATACCAAAGCACAGAACATGTAAACTCCAAAGCTCGTTTATGGTTAGAGGGGCACGTCTATGGAATAGAATACCACTAACTATCAGGGAAGCGCCCTCTTACTATAATTTTTAAATCGGATTTCTTAAGCATTTATTCGTTAGATTAGGAAAGATGTTTAAGCAATGCTGTTTGTCTGAGTGATATAATTGATAAAAATATGTAATGTTAAAGGTGGTAAATGACATACTTCAGACCAAAAGAATTCGTTGTTGGATCCTTTATTCCATCGACGTTTCGAAAACTATAGTTTTCCTCATCAGGACAAATAAAATTTTCTTGAGTCTCTTTTTCCATTCTTCTTCTAATCTTCTTTTTCCAGTTAAAAATTAGTTTAATTCATGTTGCTTCTTTTAATAATTATTTAAAAGTTATAAAATTATAATTGTAAAATTAGTAATTTAGTTGAAACTGTCGAATATAAGTCAGAAGCACAACTGACGTTTTGCTCCATTTTTTCAATAGAAAATTGAATTGAATTGCAAAAATGGAGCAAAAGGTCAGTTATGCTTCTGACTTATATTCAACAGTTTTAACTAAATTACTAATTTCGCAATTATAATTTTCCAACTTTGAAATAATTATTTAAAAAAGCATCATGAATTAAACTAATTTTTTACTGGAAAAAGAAGATTAGACGAAGAATGGAAAAGGAGAATCAATACAATTTTATTTGTCCTGATGAGGAAAACTATAGTTTTCGAAACGCCGATGGAATAAAGGATCCAACAACGTAGAAGTGAATTCGACTAAGCAGCGAACATCGGGTGGCTCTCGATTCCCAAAACAGCTCCCTGAGCTAAGACGTGAACTACCATGTTGAGGGCTGAATGTTACCAGAGTGTGGTGATATACACGGTGCCTTCTGAATACCGGGCGACCTCTCAAAGTAAATTGACCAAATATGTCAGTAGCTTCTCGTGGGAACAAAATGAGTTCTTTCAAAAATCAAAAACAAAACACCCAGGGAGAGTTGGCAACGAAACCTCTGTAAAAAGCATCTTCTCCTGTGAAGATAAAAATTACCAAGGGAGCCTTAGAGATTACTTCCATGTGGGAGTAAGCTTGGCGTAGCGGCAGTTAGGGACTTAAGTGGACCTACGTGCGATGCTGATGCTGGGGATTCAAATAAAACGATAAAACCGCGACAAGCTAAATTGTCGGGAGCTGCTGCTATTCTAATAGCGGGACACCGAATGAAATCAGGGAACAGAAGAAGATGCTACTGATCTGATGAATTGCCTTGACCTGGTCTTGACCAGGTGAAGGCAATTGAAGCGCCATTGGAGAAGAAAATCGATGGGGTGCAACCTGGAAAAGTGGTCGCAAGATTCGAAGATTGCCGCTTCAAAAATGGCGCTTCTATCGTCATATGTTCGGACGAAGTTTCACGAACTTGGCTCATTGAAGCTGTTGGCGGATGACAACCTTGGACGGGAGTTAAGATCAAAGTGATCGAGAGCAAAGACCTCCCAAGGCCAGTAAAGCTGCTGGCTTGGACTCCTGTTGTATCCGTGGAACCAACAGAAGTATTCAAGAGGATAGCAATTCAAAATCCAACCATGAAAACGGAAGGATGAAAGGTTACTGGTGTCAAGGCGGGTATTTAAGCTACCCAACTTGTAATAACTGCAGAGTCAGGAGTGGTCAAAAGTCTCAAAAAGATTAACTGCAGGCCTCACTACGGGGATGAAGAGGATCAATATAATGATCTTCTCAAAAACCAAAGTTACACCCGAAGACAGATCACCGCATCTGTTTCCGAAAGAGGTGAAGGAGACAACTGAAAGTTAAAATGGACACTAAATGTGCCTCTTCCATTCTGGATTTCACCCAAATAAAGCTTCACCATGCTAAAGGAACATCTGCTACATTGCTACATTGAATAGCGGAACAAACGGCTTGTGCCCTAATACAAGAACCATGGATTTACAAGGCGAAAGTTAGAGGCTTAAGTAACAAGAGCCGATCAGTCATTTATTATAGTTCCTTAAAAACACCTAGGGCAGCAGTTTCTGTTATAGGTGATATTAAATTTATTGGATCACCAAGGTTCTTTTCTATAGACTTGGTGGTCATAAAGATCGAGCACCATCTAGGAGGCACGCTCCAACCTATGGTGATTTGCTCTGCGTACCTACTATTTGACTCCCAGGACCTAACATCACCTAAGGAATGGAGAAATCTGGTGGATTACTGCTGATTTAAAGGATGGTCATGACTCATCCAATGTGATGCTAACGTACATCATTCGACTTGGTGTAGTATGGACACCAATCCCAGGGTTCAGTCTTTATTAGACTACCTCTTAACTACTGATTTAACTTTATTGAATTTGTGTATTACACCTACTTTCGTGACATCTTGATGTCGCCAGGTAATTATTTGACCTTAAGATCGATAAGTATTACCGAAATGTTCAGGAGATGGCATGTACCGTCGGATACGTCCCTATCTGATCGTAGGCACATATGCTTGTCCTTGACAGACGATAGCCTTGTCGTTCAAATGTATAGGAACCCTAAAGCAACTGATTGGAATACTTATCGGGAGGATCTCAGCAGTTTACTGGACGCTATACTGGGCAGCATCAAGTCTATCCAACAAATTGAATTTACTATTGACATTCTACAAAAGAGTATGAACAAATCCTAAAAAAAGAGCTAAAAAGGATATTTTACGCCTTTTTAACAGGGCGAAAAAAGGGGAATTTGAACTTGTACAGGGCAACCTTAACAAAATATAATAATGAAATACAAAATGCCGCAAGGGACTCATGGAGGGGGTATTATCAGGGAATCGAGAATATACCAGACACTGCTAGACTCCAGAAAACCTTAAGGGGTAACTCATCATGTCAACTGAAGGCAATAATATTGCCTTCGAGCGAAATAGCTGATATGACTAATTAAATCCTAGAGCACTTAATGAGGGTATACTTCCCTGGCTCGAAGTCGGATTAAACGAATAAGAGGGCAGCTTATTAGTCATACCCCTCAGAAGGACTAACTTTTAGATGCAGAAGGGAAGATTGGAAAGTAGCCATTAGTATTGTCACACAATAAAAAATTAAATGGGTAGTTATTCAATGCAAACCATTTGAAGCTGCAGGAAATGATAAAATATTCCCTGAATTAATTCAAGAAGGATTTGAGTCCTTGGTGGGCCCATTGTGCAGCATCTTTCGGGCATGCTCAGCAATGGAATAGACCCCAGTAGCATGGAAGAAGGTTGAGGCAATCTTCATTTCAAAGCTGGGCAAGGACACCTACTATGAGCCAAAATCCTTCAGACCGATCAGCTTGATCTCGTTCATGCTAAAAACACGAGAAAGTTAGTGGACCTTTACATGTAAGAGGAAATCCTAACGGAAAAACCTCTCCATAGGAATCAATTTACCCCTCAAAAAGGCAGATCTACCATAGACGCTCACTATTAGTTTAGCTCCCGCATTAATAATAGAATGTGGAAAGGTGAAGTAGCAATTGCAGCGTTTCTAGACATAGAGGTAGCACCCTAATTGAATCCATATACGGTTCTGCTGAAACACACGGAGTTAGTGACACCGGAAACAGGTGGATGCACACCATGTTGAAAAGCAGAACGGTACATACTTCGCTACATGTTAATAAAGTGTAGGCCAAAGTTTCAAGGGGATGCCCACAGGGAGGAGTTCTTGCATCCACGCTTGTTATTGATGATCTGATTCGTGTTTTGAATAAATGAAACGGGATTTTACACTCAGGGCTATGTATATGATTTGGTGATCCTGGTAACAAGGAAGCATAATGCCACCCAAGTGGAACTTATGCAGTCAGCGCTCAAAATAGTTGAGCAATGGTGCAGGGAACGTTGTTTGTCCGTTAACCCAAACAAAACAGAATTCATGCATTTTACCAGAAGTAGGAAGCTTCCTGATCTTACAAATCTTACATTCTACGGTAGCGAAGTAGAATTTTCAAAATTAGAAAAGTATTCAGAAGTGATATTTGACCATAAATTAACCTGGAAACTCCATTTTGACGCAGTGGTAAAACCTGGAACCTATAATAGCATATCCATCAACGATTTGGTTGCCAATGACTGAACTAATCAGTACTATGAAATAACTGGGAAGCCGCTAAAGGTTTTTCTGCTTGGCGATCACTGATATTATGAAAACAACACCAACAGCAGCTTTTGAGGCCATTCTGGACATGCCGCCGTTGTACCTTTTCGCTAAGAAGATTGCGGACGTGGAAGTCTATAAGCTCCTAGTAGGAGGCAACCTTAGTGATGCTGAGGTGACAGATCTACATGACATCAGTAAACGCATGCTATGTGAGGATAATGTTCTCGCTATGCAAACTGATGTTATGTGGAGGAAATTATGATTCATGAAATTCTTCAAGGTTATCTTTACTAAAAGGGCATGAATGGCATGATGAAGTGAGAGAGGAAGAATTATGTAGACCAGGACGTCTCGTTTGGCATACAGACGGCTCTACAGACTCCTTGAGAAAAGAAGCTGGAATCTGTGGGAAGAAGCCCAGGGCTAAGATAACAATAGCATTGGGCACATACCCTACAGTATTCCAGGCTGAAACATTAGCTATTAAAGTTTTCCTGGAGGAAACTTGTAAGCAGGCTTTTGAAGGCCAGCACATTTACATTTGTTCTGACATTTAAGCAGCACTTTGGGCTCTTACATCTAAAGAGTTTCCTTCCAGACTAGTATGGAGTTACCTTCAAGATCTCCCTAAGGTTGCTGGTAAAAACTGGGTCAGTCTGGTCTGGGTTCGCGGCCATGAAGATATTGAATGTAATGAGAAAGCAGATGCACTGGCTAAGACGGGTGCTTCACAGCCCCTGATTGGCCCAGAACACCTCAGAGGAGCATGCGAGATCTTGGATGCTTATTGGACAATGCTGACTGAAAAAACACTTGACCAACATGAGGATTGGAGACTACCCTCGTTGTCGAAAGTGTGATTTTCGTGATGAAACAGCTCATCACATACTAAGGGATTATTTTCTTTGACCAGAAGACTTTCATGAGATCTCCTGCAAATCAGCGTATGCGTTTATGGTAAAGACTTACCTTATGGGAGATACATTCAGTTAGTCAAACAAAACAGGATAAAAATATACATAGCAATTGACAGAGAAGGCGTATTGTAGTTAGGGTAATCAGTACAATCATAATTGGACACCACTCAATAATTGGCCACCTCTTTTAAATACGCTTATATTAAAAAATACTCAGAAATGTGTTTTACGAACTCCGTTAGTGCAGTGTAGTGAATTTATACTCAATGCTATACTACGTAAAACCGGTGATGCTGAATGAGTAAGAAATTTTTGCGAAAAGCTGTTGTGGTTGGGCGCGTCCTCTTACATAATTAAGTCCGTATATCGATAATTACGTGGCCAATCATTGTCATCGTGAATGAAGCGAAAACATAATTATTGGCCGCACTATCTAAAAGGCAGATTACTAATATATGAGCTAATATCTTTTCAAAAAGCATGGAAATTGTAAAATCATTTTATATACTATAAATATAGTATTAATATTAATACTATTATATTAATATTATTACTATGATAATAGTATTAATACTATAATATTAATGTTAATAAGATAATATTAATAGTATTACTATAATATGTGGGCGTCCGCATGAAAAGGGGCCTTATGGCCGGTTCTAGTTTAGCAGATATTCGCGTTTTTCTAAGTTGAGGTGAAAATCATTATTTTTGGCTTTGAGTGGGGGATGATACTGAGGCTTATAGTGAATTTACTGGGACTATGTTCATATCCAGATGGTAAACGGAAGTAGGTATATTTCATTTTCGAAGAAAAAATATAACATGTGTGCTAATGGCACTCGCCAAGTTTAGATGCGGTTTTCTCGAAAAACGATTTTTCGAAGTTCCAACTTCAAAAATGCCCCGGTAACTTATTTTTCAACTTGGAGGGTTTATTTTGGGCCTAAAATACCGGGAGTTTATCCGGCTACATGCCCTTATATATAACTCCATACCGGCCATAAGGGCCCTTTTCATGTGAACACCCACATATCAATATTAATATTATAATATTAATGTTAATACTATAATATTAATATTATTACTATAATATTATAATTAATTAATTTGTATAGAAGTTCTTTCACGTCCGAGAAGCCAATAATTGGGAATAAGAAAGGAACTAAAACGTTGTTCAACTCAATCAGACTTTATTGACTTTATTTGAAGTAAAACCCAACGCAAGAACACACTGTTCTCCTAATCAGGGGAATGAGTTTAAAAAAAACACATGTGAGTATAATGATAAAATGTTTCAAATTGTCTTTTGGATTAAAAAATGTTTTTTTGTTAAAACATGAAAGACTAAAAGTCTAAAATGTACCCAAGTAAAATTTGTAAAGCTGTAAATTGTTGAAATTTTCAACGTAAAGATTGTATATAAAAGTAGAAATTCTAATTCAGAATCAAATGTAAAATTGATGAAGTTTGTAGTATAATAAAGGTGTAAACATAAAAAATTTGGAACTACATTAAAACATTTTAAGATTGTGAATAAAGTTTTTGTATTATGAGCAAAAATAATATCAAAAAACAATTTTGGGTTTTTGCTCTATGCTAATCACTACGTCATCGAGGTTAATGATTCTATGTTTTTAACGTTATTGTTATTTTATTTAAATATAAAGCATCTACTACTTTTAGCGCTTAACCTACTATGCGCAAGGCCGTAGCCAGAAAAAATTTTCGGGGGGGGGGGGATATATAACATAAAAAAATTTCGGGGAGGGGGATATGCAGCAGAAAAAATTTCGGGAGGGTGGTTATGCAGCGACACACAGGAGAGTATATGTATATTATGTACATGTTTCAAAAATTTCGGGGTGGGGGGGTCAAACACGCATCATCCCCCCTGGCTACAACATTGACTATGCGGTTATTCGTGGAAAAAATCAGCATTGAACAAATTAAATATTCGCGGGAGCGGACACGGGCGGTGCATTTTTGTTACAATATTTTGTTCCTTATTCGTACAAATATTTTTTTGATTCACTGCTCTTTTTCTGTTTTGAACCTCTGTATAGTTTAGAATTTGGTTTAACGGTTACAGTGGCTTTCACGAATTGCCAAAGGACCCCGCACAAAATACCAAGAAAAAAACGTTCAGTCGTTCGAGGTTAAACTGCCTGGAATGTATTCTTTAATGTGTCCCAAATAAAAGTTCTTATGTGCACTAGGTCCCGAAAGTCCTTAAGTTTCGAATTACAGGCACTTGAAGGTCATAAATCGATGATCTTTATGTTATATGATTGTCAAATTTCTGAGCGCTATACTGACTTGATATGTGCCTGTAACTCGAAACTTAAGGACTTTTGGGACCTACTGCACATAAGAACTTTTATTCGGGACACCTTAAAGAATACATTCCAGGCAGTTTAACCTCAAACGACTGAACGTTTTTTTCTTTGTATTTTGTGCGGGGTCCTTTCAAGAATTA
The DNA here is from genome assembly GCA_932195095.1 of Andricus curvator. Taxonomy (NCBI): domain Eukaryota; kingdom Metazoa; phylum Arthropoda; class Insecta; order Hymenoptera; family Cynipidae; genus Andricus; species Andricus curvator. The sequence goes on from CAKNYM010053124.1 coordinate 462,970, forward strand.
CTTAAGTGGCTAATAATTGTACTGATTACCCTATGTAATTTTCTCTGAACGTAAAATATAGGCTTTTCTCCCCCTTTCATGGAAAAAACAGGCAGTTAATTTTTCTTCTGATAAGCACTCAAGTTGGTGTTTATCATCGGAGGTAAAGACATTAGCAAGAGCATAAAAATATTAAGGTCGTCTAGAAAGTAAAAGAAAAACAGGCAAGCAAGGTAGAAATTTAATTACATGGGACGATATTGATCAAATTATTGGACACAGGGAAAACTTCATTAAGAGCACAATAATGCCGCTCATTATACGGCCTGTGTGGGCTCTATCATAAACGGTTTACGAAGATTGCGAAACCTCTATGCTCTGGGTGAAATTTGATATTACGAGAATTTCACGGCAAGGTTTACACTATGCTGATAGTATCCTTGCGGTATCCTGCTTTAACTACATCACAAGGTGCTTCTGTTTTGCTTTAGAAATGGTCTCTTTGATGATCCAAGGCTATCACAGTCACAAATCGAAAATGGATCTATCATAAACCCCATAAAATATCTAACTTATCGTAAACCATAGTTTACGATCATATTTTGATCTTATTAAATGCCTGATTCATAATTGCAATCAATTTTGCAAAACGGTAGATGGACTTTATTCGATGCAAAATTTTGTATTGAATTTAATAACTGTCAAGCTTTCTGGTGAATTTAGTCATTAGATTGAAGCGAAAACGATGATTTGGAATTAAATTGTGGGTATTATGTGGATATATTCAGTGTAATTAATGAGGATTGGATGTTAATGGTCACAGCAGACGTACATCAGTAGTAGTAATGCACGGCAACTGTCTGACCAGAATAGGCAGAGGATTTGGCACGGATGGTTGATTATACACATAAACTTTTGCTGCAGCGTTTCATTTAATAAAAAGATATCATATACGTAATTCGATAAATAGCATTTGCGTACAGTAATTAAAATTTGAGTATTTGTACAAAAATTACATTGTTAACACACATTACAAATATCTGCCTTAAAATCAGTATTAGTATTAGTTCGAGAGTGAAGTCAGCTTGAAATTATAATTTCGAATTGTATGTTTCATGTTGTCTTTATTTTTGGTAATTCTTCAAAATCTTAATTACATTCTCATTCATGAGAGTGTAATGGAATCGTCCAAATTTGCAATCCTTAGTTTTTAACAGATCTTGACGTTTCGGCATTCACAGACTCCAAAAATGATAAGATTTTGTCGTCGTCTATCTGCCTGTATGTCTTTCTGTCCATATGCGTATCTGTCTGTATGTGCCGCTGTGTGGTTACCTGAATGTTGTAGCAACACTAACTTTTGAAGGATTTGCCCAATCGAGTTATCCTTTAATACACTTTTTTATGATCTCGAAATAAAGGGCAAGTTCGTTAACCAGATATTTCCGACTAAAATCCAAAAATTAAGAGCATTTTCAAAATTTGAAAAAAAATTTGGTTAAAGTCTTAGAAACTTTGTCTCAGCAATCCAAATGAAAAAATTTTTGCAAATTATCCTAAAGGTATTTTTAAATTCGATGCCAATTCAAAAAGTCATATGCTTTTCAGCATTTTGAACATTTAAAAAAAAATAGACTAAAGTATTTTTCTGATAGATTAAAAAATTCCATTCGAAATTTTTACTATATATCAATTATATTTCGAAACTATCCCAAAGAAAATTTTTGGATTAGACCAAAATTCTAAAAGTTAGATTATTTTCAAAATTATGTAATTTTTTTCCTAAAGAGATCCGTCAGATTAAATCATGATTTTTAGTATATTTATAGATAATTAATAATTAAGTAGATTACCTATATTAAGATACTTTTAAAATACAGCGAAATGATTCTTGTAAAATTTTTGTAGAGTTGACTTAGAGTCGAAAAAATACCTACTTCTTATATTCCGTTGCAATTTATCTACATCTATTTATTTTTCAAAGAGAACCGTCTGTATAACCCAATTTTCGAGCGCGAGTGTTGGAATCAGATTGTAATCGTGGTGCTTTGAGAACCATCTTTAAAAATAAATTGAAAAACAATTTCAGTTCTCATTTATGACAGTAATTCATTATAGGTTAAAATCAGGGTTTTCGATTGACAAAATTTGGACCGGATAATGTCCCATGCGGTAAACTACATTTTTTAAAGCATGTTAGATTGTGGGATCACGTATACTTCGTTCGAGAGAAATATAAAATTTCTGCTCGTCATATTTTTTTCTAACCTTTATAATTATAGTTTGTTTATTTAATAACATAAAGTACTCTTCCCGTTAGGTACCTGTTACTTAAAATTTAAGTTAAAATAATTTATAAAAAAGGCAGCTTTCATGGCAAAGAGAGATCGTTCATTTTAAGAACGTACCTAAATTATATTTTCTATAAAAAATACAGGCCGTCTGAAAAATGTTGCTTCTCTCATTTTATTTATTTTTCTGTATATCTCCTAATGGCAATTTTTTTTCGTAGCACCCACTTCGAAAGTAAGGACTTCCGTGCCTATAAATAATGTTCAAAGTTCTTCAATCCAGCAGTCTGTACGAGAATAATGTGGGCGCATGCGCACCTTGAAACACATCTATATTGCAAATCAACGCAATGGACGCGCATGTGCACTTCAGAGATGCATAACTTTGCACACCAACAAAATAAAAATATTTTTAAAAATTATTTCAACAAAATTATAAACAAATTTGGCTGATAACCACCATACGGGATCGGAAATTTGGTGAAAAAGTGTAAAAGCTTTCTAAGTAATTTCCTGGACAGTTCTTGCATAAAATAGCGTATGATACACGTGCTTCCAACATATTTTTAAAAACATACATTTTTTTTTAATTGCAAGCTAAAATTGGCTAAAATTTCCGAAGGTCATGCTAAGTATCGGCTGACGTTTGAATTATCATTCCAGTATCTTCAGAATTCATATTATTCTGTGTGGTAATTAGAAGGAGAGTGGATTTTAATTATCAAGTTCACGTATCACTAATATTCACTAGAACCATAGTGAGTATTGATTTGATTAATTGTAATTGAATTCAAATTGTAATTCAATGTCATAAAATTCGCGGATAATGCTAATTCTAGATCTAAAATTGTCGTGTTTGTAAAATATTGTTCAAGGTTGAGGTACCATTTTCCTCGACGGGATATTTTTTTATTCTCGTTTTATTTTTATTTCTGTAACTAAACACCTAAAATGAGCGCTGAAACATTTTGTAATTCCTCTCGCTTCTGCCGTCTCTTTGCAAAGACTCAAAGAAAATCACGTAATTAAAATGTTCTGCTATCGTTGTTATAACCAGTCATAAAACTGCAATTATTTTGTTTTTAAGGTACTGAAACAAGTTATGGAAATAGGCTTCCTTGCATGTTGGAGGAAATAATGTAAACAACAATAAAACAACGTGACAATATGGTTCTTTTACGACTGTTTTCAATTTCGAACGTCATATTTTGGAATTGTTACATTTTCAACATCGTGACTTTGCAAGTGTCAAATTTAGAACATTTCCAGTTTAAAACCATTTAGTATGAAATCTTGTATTCAATTTTCTTTCATTTCACTGTCCTCCAATTTAAAGTTATAATATGAAATATTTTATTAAATATTAGGTATTTAAATTATATATCTGGAAGGATGTTTTAGTCTGAAAGGAAATGTTATCTCTGGGCCATTTAAGGTGGTAACATCGAGCCGGAAGTCGACGAAGTTAGTTGCTGGAGAATGAAGATGCTCCTTAATAATCTAGATAGCCTTTTGAATCCCTGAATGACAAATGGAGCCTATGTACCTCTCTTGAATTTATAGCAGCTAAAACGATCTGAACAGCTTAGAACTGTTATTCCTTTCTCCTGTTATTGTGCAATAAGGTAAATGTCAGACACTGGTCTTGAGCCCTCGAAGAACATTTAAGGAAGGGTTATTTATCTATTTATTCGAAGGCAAGATAAATCATAAGAAACCACAGTTACATTTAGATTATTACTAGTTTTATTAATTTAAAACAATTAGGTCATAACAACAATCATTTACCATAAATTAATAGATTGTATATGCTTATTTGACTTTTATTAAAACAACCGAAGATTTCCAATAAAGAAAACTACCCTTCGGTATTTGCAACAGAGCGAGTGGAATATTTTTTAAACTTCACTTAAACTTATATTTTGAAAAATATTCTGGAGCTACTCTAGGAAATAAGAACTGTGAAGGACAATCAAAACTGAATAATAAACAAAGTAATTAAAGGGCTACACAAACTGAAATAAGTGTGATCGAGCCTTGGATATATTCAAGGAATAGTGAAAGGGTATCAGAAATTTTCTGAAATTTATTTAGGTTGAAAAAAGTATCAATTATGATTAGGATTGTAAAAAGACCGAATTAATAAAACGGCCAAATCAAAAGATCCCAATAGGTCAGATTCTGCTCTCAAAATGAAGGAACTTTCTTTTTATATGATTTTTGAAAGTATTTTTTAACAAGATAATACGAAAATTATTCATTTTAATCGGTCAAACATAATTAGGTTTGCCTTTTTGATCAGTTATTTGAAGTAAAATTTAATTTAATTTGAAATGGAAAAATATGAAATAAAAAAATAAAACCTAAATGAAACCTTGAATTGAAGAACCTTGTTATCTCATTTCATGAAGAAGATATTGTACAAATTCTGAATATTTTTACCCCAAATTCTCAGTACTAATCGGATGATAAATTTTTCAATTTATGAAATATAATAATCATGTAGATTCCAGACAGTTCACTTGAAAAAATATACGATCTAAAGAATTTTATTATCATTCTCTTCTATTCTAGTTCAATTTTATCATAAAAATATTCTATAATAATTTAATTTTATATTGAGCATACAATTTCTGAAGCTTCAAACGAAGATCTCAAGACTTCACTTTTCTGGTACCATTTTACACCCATGTCAATAATCAGCGTCCCACTAGCTAATTAACATGCATGTTTTGTGTCGAGCGTCTTCAATTCACATGGGAACTCAAGACCCTCGACACAAAACAGTCGAGGAATTTAATTTGGTTTAGTTTGAACATTCTTGGAATAAGCAAATTGTCGGTCTCCACAAGTTCACGGGCAATCGTCCGAGTTTGATTTATTTTCTATTGTTTTGTAGCATCCAATGATACAATTGAAATTTTTTGTCCATTGCCTTTCTATCCAGTTTCATAACTTTTTCATCTTTTTTCATCGAATTTTTGACAACTGTAACTCATGTTAAAAGTATTTACTTCACTATCATAAAAATAATTGCCTAAATTTACACCCTTAGATGTGCACTTTAAAAATTGATTACATAGAATTAGTTTTTAATAATAATTTTACAAACTCGAAAGTTCCTCTTAAATTTATTGTTATTGTTCTCACGAATTGAAAAAAAAAACAATGAATAGTACTTCAGAAGATCTTAAGGCTTAACAGTGCAAATATGATTTTGTACTTAACCCTTCGAGGACAACGTGGGGTGTATGGCCACCCCAACGGAACAAAAAACGCATATTCGCTATGTACAGGTTGCAGGAAGGCTTCCCGCTTTGAGTACCTTCTCTTTCAGTATCACTTAAGCCCCTGACGCATTTTTATTTTTTTTTATTTTTTTTGCTTCTTTTTTTTTATTTTGTTTATTTTTTTATTCTAGGTATTTGGGATTGAATCCAAGTATTTCTCGAAACCCGGAAATGCGCCATTAAAAATGTATACGCAAAAAACAGAGTGGGGTGTGCAAACACCCCACGTTGCTCTATACGACCCACGATTCCACGTTGTCCTCGAAGGGTTAAGTTTAAATAATTCCAGTATAAATATTGGAAAAAAATTTGCTTCACTTCATGTTGTTTCCACTACGATACACACTTGCAACTTGCAAGGTTTTGTTTAAATTAAACAATAAAATATTTCAAAATTCTTTTTGTTTTTTTCTCATTTCTCATTTAAAATAGTAGATTTTCAATCACATAGTTGAGAGTCACTAAAATATCTCCAAAGCACTTCCTTTGATAAACTTTTTACATTTCTTCATCCATTTTTTAATTAGCACGTTTCATTAATTTTCCATAAAATTTCATCACTTCACTAACGAGAATATTATTCCTCTGTTGCATTACTCACTTAAAATAATTATCTTCGCTTTCTCGTAACACAGGCCATAAAATCCGCGAATGAAAATATCGCTTTGGCAGAAATTTCTTCGGATATTGTAAAACCACCACTGCGTTTCAATATTGAGAAGTATTCATAATTGTGAATTCCACGAAGAACGACTTGAATACAACGACGCGACTGGGTCGCTGTGAATATGGGTTTGGAGGAAGGGAGGGGTGGATCAAATCAAGAAGTATTTGATGGGAATTTAACGACGAATTCTGAACTGAGAAATGTTCGGGCAAACTTTACGAGCAAGCAATTAAAAAAATCTTATTATTCTAATGTGCCCTGTTATCGGATATCTTTTGATTCCAATAGGGAATAAAATCGTTTGTGATCATAAAAAAAGGTCCATTTAGGTTTCATACCCTTTTAACGTTCCGTTAAGTCCGATTTTATGTCGTATTAGTAGAAACGCGATGTCATTTTTATTTCCATCGGGTACAAACTTGGAATAATAAAAAAAGCAAATAAAAGTAGCGTGTCGAACTATCGAAGAAATTGCCTTGCGTCTTGAGCAAATCTTTTTCGTATGCATTATGGATGAGATGAGAAGTAAAGATTCTGTTCGAAATTTATTTTTGCAGAGAATTGGAAAAATAATTCTTTTATAATGACCGATGAAAAGTATGATTTTGATCGTATTTAGATAGACATCATGAATGTTTACTTTGTTTCAAATCGTTTTTGATTAACAATGTAAACCCTTAAAAGTAAAGACCAATATAATAGAGCGAAACAGAATAAACCATTAAACCATACTAAAAATAATTTTAAACTCCCGGGTGTACCAGTTTACATTATTTAGTTACTGTATTAAAATTTATCTCTACTAAAGAATTTGTAGAAAATGATTTTATTCTTCGAAATATAGGCTGAAGTTTAATTTAAGGTACTGACTAGTATTACGGAATATTTCGTAGAACATACCCGTTAAAGTATAGCTCTAGGGCTAATATTAAGAAATTTTCCGTAACGTTAGCCCTGAACAAGCTGAAAAAGTGTTGTCTTACAGTCCTTGAAATGAACTGACAGATCGACGCCTCCATTCAATAGAGTCTATGTTCTGACAGCGCTCTGTATGAGACTATTCCCGATGCTTCTACACAGCGCATAGTCTCATACACGGCGCTGTCAGCAGATAGACTCGTATTGAATCGAGGCGTTGAGATAAATTTTATGAAAAAAATCAAACGGATAAAGTTCCGAAAGCGTCATATTTTTTTAAACTACCTACACTTATGTAATATGTATGTATATATATTTAATCTCTTCCTTTTACGGGTTTGTGGGTCTCAGCTCCCTATACATATATTTACATTCCATCCTTAATCTAACTTGACCGTTGCTTATATTCTAATGTTTCGCCTCACTTATAATAATAACAATAATCTTAATGCTAATAATTCTACAAATGAGCGATCTTCTAGGGCTTCCGTTTCCTCTTACCATAAAAATAGCTCTTTCATGATTTGAAATAAAGTTTTTATTTACTCTCCTTTACTAGGATTACCCGTTTGGCTCTGCCCTGTTCCCTTGCTTTCACTTACTTCTTCCAATTTCTTCATCCACGTCACTCCCTGCCCATTACCATCCAAAATCCATGTTACACACTCATCCGCACTCAACTGTCCATGTTCCTCTCCTGTACACCTCTCTAACACATGTGCCCATGACTCCATTTCGTATCCACATACTCTGCACAGATTGTCCTCTTCAGCCGTCCAATATCTACATCCCATTCTAAACCATACCACCCTATTCCTTTGTCTTCCTTTTTTATTTTTTGCAAATATTCTGGTTCCGTTAACCCTTTGACCATCACATACCATCTATTGTACCTCGAATCCATAATCTTTCTCCATCTCTCTTCTCCTTCTCTTACTAATAACTCTAATTCTATGATCTGCCAATCCAGAAACCCTTCTTGTATATCACAAACCCTCCTCATTTTCTTCCTTGCTTCCTCCTATTTTGAATTTCCCAAATTGCCTCTCGTCTCCTTGTTCCGAACTTCGTCCAAGCATACTTGTGCTATTCTGCTCCCCTCTCCCCTTTTCAACTTCTCTTCAAACCTCCAGGCTCTCTTAATTTGTCTAGTTACCATTTTTTCCCTTCCTAATTCTTCCCTTAACATGTATCCTCGGCAACTCCAACCAACCCCCATTACCAATCTCAGAAATCTCTCATGCATGCTTTCCACTTTCCTATGTTCCTTCCATCCCCAGACCTCCACTCCATAACACAATACCACCCAAACCAACGCATCAAACAACCAAACCCTCATTCTCCAATCGTCATTGAACCTTCTCTTTCCTATACCCCATACTTGGCCCATTACTTTACTCGCACACTCGATTCTTTTCCTCACTTGCACCTCGTTTTCCCCTCCTGCCTCAAACCAAAAACCTAAATAACAGAATTCCTTCACACTTTCCACTGTTTGTCCGTTCATCTTCCAAACGTAACCTATTTTGGTCTTTCTACTTCTGAAGCACATCACCTTGGTCTTCCCTACGTTCACCGTCAGTTGTTTTGTTCCCACATACTCTTTGACAATTCTCATCATTAGGTTCATCCCCTTCTCAGCCGCAGCTAACAGCATCACGTCGTCTGCGTATGCTAGAGAGTATAGTTTGCTATTGCCCAAAATCGTTCCCCCTTTGCCTTTCTCCTTCAGCTTCTCCTCTAAGTCTGCCAGCAGCATATTAAAGAGTAGCAGACTCAACGGGCACCCTTGCCTTAGACCTCTTCCTGTCCAGAAAACCTCCCCTTTTTTGCCCCCTATCTTCACCCTAATCCTGGTTTCAGTAAAAATTTCCTTTATCCTCTCCACTAATCCTTCCTCTATTCCCCTCTCTTTCAATGCCTGCCATAGTACTTTTCTATTCACTGAGTCAAAAGCTGCTTTAAAGTCTACGAACAAGGCGACTAATTTCCCTCTTTTCCTCCCTAAATTTCTGTTAACCAAGTAGTTGAGTACGTAAATGTTATCTATTGTCCCCATCCCTTTTCTGAATCCCGTCTGATTGTGTGGGATACTTTGTTTCTCTTCTATCTGACTCTCTAACCTTTTTCTTAGAATTTCTGCGTATATTTTATAATTCACTGGCATGAGAGTGATCCCTCTGTACTCCTCTACCTTCTTGCCCTCCCCTTTCTTGACAAGCGGTACCACCAGCCCTGTCATCCACTCCTCCGGCCACCCTTCTCCTTTCCAGACCTTGTTGCAGATCTTCCAGTTCCCTTCGCTAACCCCTTTTCCCCCATACTTTATCGCTTCGTTCTCCATACCATCCTCTCCTGTAGCCTTGTTTCTTTTTAGTCTATCTATCGCCCTATCCACTTCTTCCCTTGTTATTCCGTTTCCTTCCTCCATTTCTCCTTGGACTATCCTTCTATTCTCCCCTTTGATCCTCTTTTGTTCTCCCCCTAACAGAGCCCTGAAATAATCCGTCCACTCATCCACTTCTATTTCTTCATTCACGCCCTTCCTTCCTCCTCTTTCCCTATTTATCACATCCCAGACCCTACCTTCTTTGATCGCTTTTTCTACTTCTTCATTATATTTTTCTTTTCTCCTTTGCTTTTTCCTTTCTAGCATCATCTCATGTTCTCTTTTTCTCCTGTTGTACTCCGCTATCTCCATTTCTCCTTTCCTCCATTTTCTTACACACTCTTTCATTATCTCTTTGCTCTCCCTGCATTCCTCGTCCCACCAGCCTCTCTTTGCCTCTTCTCTTCCTTCTTTTGTACCTATCTCATCCCTTACCTTCTCAATCGACCCTTTCAACCTTTCAATTAACGAGTCTACTCCCTCCCCTTTTTCATACCTCATTTTTGCAAGTTATCACTCCCTTTTACTATTTCCGCACTCTGCGTTTCCTTCCCCATATGCTCATTCCTGATTTCTAAGTTGCTTACCCGTTCTTCCAACTGTTTTATCTCACTATTTCTCTGTTCGTCAACCTCTCTCTACCTATTCTTTATGCTCTCTAGTTTACCCCAAACCTTGTCTTTCTCCTCTTCCCAGAGTTTATCCCACTCTTCCCACTTTTCTCTTACTTTTCTCACTTCCCTCCTTACGTCTTTCCCCTGCCTATTCATATCCCTATTCATATCATCCAGTCTCTTCCTTGTTTTCTCTCTGAACCCTTTTATGAATGCTGCTAGTTTCTCAAACATCCCCCCAAACCCCCCTATCTCTCTCTGGTGTTTTCGTTTAATCTTAACTTTCTTGTTATCCTTGTCCCTTTCTAAATCATCGTCCCCTTCCTCTCTTTTTCTTTTTTCTTCCCCTTCACTACTGGCCGCGCTCACTTTGTTTCGCCATTCGTGTAAACTCCTGTTCGAACCCGCGCTGCCAAGCCTGTTAAGGCGCTGTAGGTTAGAGGGTCTCCCGCGTTTATGTCCCGTGCCTGAATTCCTTCTCTCTGCCGTCTCTCCTGTTCTATGCGATAGTCTATTGACTGTCGCCCTCTGGCGCCCGTTTGTGGACTTCGATACGTCGGCATCCAACCTTGCCCAGTGATCTGCGACGTTCTGACTGCAATAATTAGAAAATGAAGTTATTCTTTTAAATTGGAATTGCATTTAAACTGGATGCGTTAAATATGAAATTCCTACACCACAACTAAATATACTACAAACCTTTAATTCTTATTTTCATTTCTGGGGTTATCGAAATGCAATTAATTTCAAATTTTTAATTCTCGAATCAAACTTTGCAACATTTTAATTGTGTAAGATTTCAATTAAAATTGAGGAAAACAGGTATACACTGCATAGGTTATTTTCGACAAAATAATAACCTATAACCTTCTCAATATAGTTATGTTACTTACTAACGTTTTTAATAATAAATATTAAATAAATATTGCAGCCTTACCTCGAAATCACTTTTCACTATTTCCCACAACTATTTTTTCTTTATTCTCCAACTTTTCGTTCAAACTGACATTTCGAGGAAGGCAACGCAACCTGTATGCTATGCCTTCGTTACCGTCATTTACGCAAGTCAGTGCATACATGCGTACGTGCCTGAAGGTTTTTCCATTTATTTCCATAAATAATGGAAATTTTTACAAATATTTTGGCCAAAGTTGTAGATCACATCAAAATACACATTTTATGTTATATTCATTTTTAGCCTAAGAGTAACAATTTTCGGGATATTCGAAGTCGAAGATGGAAAATCACAAACATTTTATATTTCTTAAAGTTATCTATTATCTATTACTGTTATCTATCAGAGGGGTGCCTTCCTGCATCCCATTAAACGTTGGAAAAGGGAACCTTTATGATCTATACTATTTTTGTGACCAGTCGCAGGGGTCCGTTCCCGAACCCCGATGAGACGTTAAAAAGAGGAACCTACGTGACCTACATTATTTTTATGATCAGTTCCGCCCCCGATAAGAAGTTGGAAAGGGGAATCTATGTGACCTAAATTATTTCTGTGACCAGTCACAGGGGTGCATTCCCGCCCCCCGATGAAACGTTGGAAAGGGGAACCTACGTGAGCTACATTATTTCTATGATCAGTCAGCCCCCGATAAGAAGTTGGAAAGGAGAATCTATGTGACCTACATTATTTCCATGACCAGCCACGGGGATGCCTTACCGCCCCCGATAAGAAGCTGGAAAGGGGAATGTATGTGACCTACATTATTTCTGTGACCAGTTAAACGGGTGCCTTTCCACCCCCATGAGACGCTGGAAGGGGGATTATATGTGACTTACGTTATTTCTGTGACCAGTCACAGGGGTGCGTTCCCGTCCCCGAGGAAACGTTGGAAAGGGAAACCTACGTAATCTAAATTACTTCTATCATCAGTCACAGGGGTGCCTTTCCGCCCTGATAAGAAGTTGGAAAGGTGACCTATGTGACCTACATTATTTATATGACCAGTCAAAGGCGTGCCTTTCCACCCCCATGAGACGCTGGAAGGGGGATGATGTATGACGTACGTTATTTCTGTGACCGGTCACAGGGATGCCTCCCCCCATGAGACATTGTAAAGGGGATGGTATGTGATCTACGTTATTTCTGTGACCAGTCACAGGGGTGCTTTTGCACCCCCCATGAAACGTTGGGAATGGGATAGTATGTGATCTACGTTATTTCTGTGACTAGTCACAGGGGTGTCTTCGCGCGCCAAAGGACTAAAATACCAAAAGGGCAAAATTGCCCCATAAGATTAAGAAAAACAGAAAGGCTAAACTGATCTAAAAAACTAATGGGTCAAACTGCCCGATTATATTGAGAAAAAAAAAGGGGCCAAACTTTACGATTATATTGAAAAAAATCTGCCCGCTTCGCGGGCACATTCTCATCGCGCGCTTTGCGCGCGGCTAGCTTCGCTCGCAAGTTTCAGCGCGCCTAGGGCGCGCACCTGTTGGATCTCGCGCTTCGCGCTCGATTATATGTTTATCTCGCGCTTCGCGCTCGATAATGCATTCACCTCGCGCTGCGCGCTCGGACACATTTGTCGTCTAGGTTTTCACACTTCGTGTGCTCGCTATTGCGCACTTCGCAGGCTAATACTCTCTTAGTAAGCTTCATCGTTATGACCTGCTTTTGGTTTAATTATGTCAGTTTTACATAAAAATAAGAACTAATTTACTTAAGGTTCTATCGACCTTAAGGAACACATTCTCATCACGACACTCGCGCTTCGCGCTCGATATTTGGTATGATCATCATGTGCACCTCGCGCTTCACGCTCGTTTCTGTTCATCGTATAATCGAAACCCAAAAGTTTGAGCGCGCTTGCTGCGCGCAATTTGGTCGTCGCGCTTCGCAACGACCATATGTTATGTTCAATGTTCTTCAGATAAAAATGACTAAAGTTGTATTTGATTTAAAATGAAGAAGGTAATTCCTTTACTTCAGCGTATATTTCCGTATCTTTATAATAAATCCTACAATCAGAAAGATTTTTTTCCAACTATCTGAAAAGGGGAGAAAAAAAGTATTTAAGTCGTTTTTGGAACATATATCTTGCTTTTTCATTCATAATCAAACCGACCCCTTGACTACCATGTGATTCCCTATCTACTCCTGACCATATTTCAAAACCTCAATCAAAGTTTCAGTCCATTCCGAGGCTACTTTATTGTTTGTATTATTCATGTTTAGATTGTACACCCAACTACCACCTTTATGCGCGAAATTTGTTGTGCGAGTCGAAATCATGCCCAAGTTAAGTAGTGATTCGTCGTATAGTGGAGAGTCCAGTTCTTACGTCAGTCCCACCAAAACTTCTGTTACGGGGGGAGGGGGGGGCGAGGACAAGGAATGGAAACCGAGAGAGTCGCAATTGGTTGATGTTTTATACTGAGAAGGTCACCAGCCTTCAGCAGCGTTGTATTAGATAGGAGTTCATATGTTTCCATCTGCGCATTCTCGGCCCACCTCTAAACGAGGAACCAATAACTCTTTTTTTTTTTTTAAATATATATATATATATATATATATATATTCATTTCGTCTATTTGGAACATAGTTCTTGAAACATAAATGTAATAGTCGAATTTTTTCACAGAAATTATTTTAGTAAACAAAGATCAAAACGCATTCTGAAATAAAAGTCAGATTTTCAGTCAGAATAAATTGTTTGAATCATTATTATATTTTATTGTTTCAATCGTTAGAAATAGTATTGAGAACAAAAAAACAATGAAATGTTGTGAAAAAACACACCCGAGATGAAAAATAAAGTAAATAAGCAAAGTTTTGATGAGAATGTGCCCGCTTATCGGGCCGATTTTTTCACTGTTAATGTTATTTTTTACGAATAAAACAAAAACTACACATCCTATCAAAAAGTGACCCATGAGAAATGTGTAGATCTTTTTTGAATGCACAATTTTAGTCCAGTCATGATTTGTCGTATCTTGCATAGTTTGACCGTGAAATTGATTTTTTTGATTTTTCATTATTTCTTGTGCAATAAAAATATGAATTTTCGATTTTTCAAGAAAATTCAAAAAGTCGTTATGATAATCTTGTAGGACGTGCGAAAAGAAACACTTTTCCTATCTTGACTTTTTTTCGTATCGTGCGTTGTTTGGCCGAAAATGTTACTTTTCGCTTTTTTGGGGGGATTTTGAAAATGCTGTAACTCGGACAATTTTCTTTTCATCAAAAAAAGTCGTAAGGATAAATTGTTTAGATTTTGGAGTACTATAAGCGCCCGCACATATAATTTTGAAATTTGGAAAAAAGTGGTCTAAAAATTTTTGAAAATGCTCTAACTTTTTGAATTTTCATCCAAAATGGCTGGTTAACGAACTCGATTCCTCTTTTTGCCCCCTGGAACTGTGTGCCAAAGCACAATCTAATCCGATTAGTCTTTCAAAAGTTATCCGATATACAGACGACGACGACGAC
>CAKNYM010053124.1:477571-559434 GCA_932195095.1 Andricus curvator
CGATTAGTCTTTCAAAAGTTATCCGATATACAGACGACGACGACGACAACGACAGACAGACAGACACCGACGTAAAAACCATTTTTTCTGACTCAGGGGGCCTCAAAACGTCGACATTTGATGGAATCCGCGAAAGTCATTTTTCACATAAAACCAATACTTTCTCATTATGATGAGAATGTAAAAATAAAGGGTCCAAACTGTCCCAAAAAAACTGAAAAAGTATAGGCGTCAAACTGCGCTCTATGATTAAAAAAAATAGAAATGCTAAAATGCCCCAAAATATTTATGGGTCAAACTGCCCTATTTTATTAAAAAACAAGTGGTCAAACTGGCCCAAAAAACTAAAAATGAAAAGACGTCACACGGCGCTATAAGATTAGGAAAAACAGAAAGGTTGAACAGCCCTAAAAAACTAAAGGGTCAAACTGCTCGATTATATTGAAAGAAAACAAAGGGGCTAAACTGTCCGATTATATTAAAAAATACAAAGGGTCCCAACTGTCCCAAAAACTAAAGAAAAAAAAAACAGGTGTCAAACTGCTCTCTATTATCAAGGAAAATAGAAAGGCTAAACTGTCCCAAACATCTAAGGGTTCAAAGTGGCATAATTAATTGAAAAACAAGTAGCTAATCTGCCACAAAAAAATAAAAATGAAAGACATCAAACTGCTCCAGAAAATTAAATAAAATGGAGAGGCTACACTTTCCAAAAAACTTGTGGGTCAAACTGCCCCATAAAATTAAGAGAAAAACAAAGAGGCCAAACTGCCCCAAAAAAGCAAAAGCCGTCAAACTGCCCCTTAAAAACTGAAAAGACGGGGGAATGAAAGCATTGTAACACCTAATCCTATTTAGCAGGATAACAGATTTGTATATCTGCTAGCAACTAGTTGGAGGGATCTGCCCCCATTTTCTGGACACGCCGCCCAGAAACTCATAGAGGTGATCTGCAAGACTGCTTTTTCGAACGCCACCACGCGAGAGGATTCGTCTTATCCATTGTCAGGAAGACTCGATGTTCTGAGTATGGGCTCCAGTATCGTGATCTACAAACTCCTTAGAATGATTCACGGTTTTATGCACGTAATCGTGATCTTCAAGGTTTAAATATCCTTTCCAACAATCAGTATGGATCTCTGTCTCCTCTGTAATGTGTTTTTTGATCAATTCAATCAACGTAGCTTGGTCTCTTTTATTACCGGGACAGATCTCCAAACGATATTTGTGTGCACGGGTCCTGTGAGTCATTCTAAGGATCCACGAACCTTATACAATATGCCCCTTCTCATTCTTCCGGCGCCCGATTTTGCTTTCATTGATTTCGACGACTTCACTAACACCTCCGATTTTACTTTCTTCTTCCAGGTGTTGATCAAGAGCAATTGTGCATACCTCTCTACAAACTGAGAATCTGTTGGCCACATTTTCTCTTGAAATTTCCTGCCCCTCAACAATCTTGCTCTCGCGTATAGTTTGATCAAGATTTAAATTAATAGCAAAGCTATACGTGATCAACGTGCATGCTCCTGCTGAAATGTGACGCCTCTCAAACCAGATGTTTTCAGCAACAGTATGCGTATGCAGATCCTTACCTTTTTTCTCGCAAACGAATCGACCGCAAGTCATATACGATTCCTGCAGTAACATTTTTTTCTTGTGTTTCCCACAGAACCGTTCCACTGGAATCAGTTCTAAATCTCTTAACCATTGTAAAGTTTTCTCTCGATCTTGTAGAATTAGACTCAGACTGAAAAATTATATTTCTGATCCATCAAGATGAGAATAAAAAACAACAAGAATAAGAAAAAACTCAAATGTTGAGAAAACGAAAATGCTCAAGAATGATGAAGACGCATTCAAAAGCGCGTACAGTGTAAGAGGACCCAACCCCTATCGTACCCCACCTTGTTATAACTCTTGAACTTTCTCTACCTTTTTATTGAAACTATCACTCGTAGGCTAAAAATTAATGATACATTAAATGTGCATTTCGATAAGATCAACAACTTTTGTTTGAATTATTTTTCTAAATTTTCATTATTTATGGAAATAAATTTAAAAAACCATGATTTTATACGTTTTTTTAATGGTTTTTCTCACAGAAATAGGATAGGTCGAATAGGTTTCCTCTTACGAACGTCCCAGGGAGGGGAGACGTGAAGGCACTCCTGTGACTGGTCACAGAAATATTGTGGATCACATAGGTTCCTCTTTCCAACGTCTACTGGGGTGCAGGAAGGCACCCCTGTGATAGCTAACAGTAATACTTTAAGAAATATGAAATGTTTGTGATTTTCCATCTTCAACCTCGAATATCTCAAAAACCGTGACTCATAGGCTAAAAATTAAAATAACATGAAATGTGTATTTTGATGAGATCTACAACTATTGTTCGAAATGTTTTTCGAAATTTTCATTATTTTTTTTTAATAAATGGAAAAAACCTTGCTTTCATACGTTTTTATGTGTTTTCCCATTAAAATCAAATTTTCGCCAATTTTCGTTATCATATTCGTAATCAGCATGTCAAAATACATGAATATACGTTGTTTCACGAAAATCAGAGGTCCACCGCTTTTGGAACTACACCCCAAAAGAATACCTGAAATAAAGAAATATAGTACTGAAAACGTCCTTTCAAATCTTTGAGTAATCTTTTTTACCTTGGAAACCAATGGGCCCAAGTGGGGAACCATACATAACAATTTTGTGAGGCTCTTCACTTGGGGTGATCGCTAGAGAGATAGATCAGCAACCTGGGTCGGAGCAGTGTTGCGGAACAAACATGTCATTTAAATAAATAACACGAGAATTCCAGATCAATCTAAAATATCTATACCCAACACCTATGTACCTATCTACCTTATACCTATATACCTACATACCATACACCTATATACCTATTTAATCCCTACCTATCTATTCTATACTTATAGAGCTATATACCTATATAGATATACCCATATACACACTACTATTTTCCAACCGAGCAAGTCACGCCTACCCCAAAAGGAAAATGGCTTGATTATTATTATTATTATTATTATTATTATACCATTAAGCCATTTCCCTTTCGGGGTAGGCGTGACTTGCTCGGTTGGAAAATAGTAGTGTGTATATGGGTATATAGGTATAAGGTAGGTAGGTATATAGGTATGAGGTAGATAGGTATATAAGTGTTCGGTATAGATATTTTAGATTGATCTGGAATTCTCGTGTTATTTATTTAAATGACACGTTTATTCCGCAACACTGCTCCGACCCAGGTTGCTGATCAATCTCTCTAGCGATCACCCCAAGTGAAGAGCCTCACGAAATTGTTATGTATGGTTCTCCACTTGGGCCCATTAGTATCCAAGGTCTTTATTTCAGGCGTCATTCATTCTACTGTCACTCTGTTTACAAACTATTTGTCGCCACACTTTTCGGTCCTGGCATACTACTCTAGCTTCCTTCACGTCCATGCATTTTTTCATGCAAGCTCTTGTGTTTCTATGGCTTCTTATGTCTCTACGGATTAATGTCTCATTTACAGATTCTAACCATTCTTTCGGCGGTCTACCTCTGGGCATTCTGCCATTTACTTTACCTTTATACACTTGTTTGGTCAGTCGTTCATCTTTCATTCTTTCAAGATGTCCGAACCATGTTAACTGATTTCTTTCCCATATGTCAACTAGTGTTTCTCCGGTACCACATTCTTTGAGGATTGTCTCGTTTCGGACTTTGTCCATCAGTGTTTTCCCGCATATTATGCGCAGAGGTTTCATGCCGATCGCGTTAATTTTACTCCTGTCCTTTTCTTGACAGGTCCATGTCTCGCTACCGTATAGTACAGTCGGTACGAATATAGAATTATGTATGGCCATTTTAGCTTTTTTTTTATATGTTTTTATTTGTTAGGATGAACCCTGCTCTACCGATAACCTGCTTACCCTTATTTATGCGTCTATCTAACTCCCCATCTATTTTTCCGTCGCTAGTGAATAGACTACCTAGATATACGTACTTGTCAACTTGTTCTAATCTCTCATTATTTAGGACAATGTTGCATATTGTTTTCTCACTTTTTGCTTCAAACACCATGATTTTTGTTTTATTTACGTTAATTTTGAGGTCCATGTTTTTCATGCTTGTATTAAGTTTATTCAACATTCTTTGCAAGTCCTCGATTGATTCTGCCATAACAATCTTGTCATCTGCGAAAGCTAATCCACGTACCTTGACTGTTTGGAGATTTACACCTTCTTTGTCGAAGAGTGCAGTTCTTAGACACTTGTCCATGAATATGATAAATAGACACGAGGACATAACGCATCCTTGTTTCACGCCTTGCATAATATCGAACCAGTCACTCAGTTTCCCATTCACCCTTACACTCGCTTTACTACCTGTATATATTGTTTTTATTGCTTGTAGGAGCCCTCCATTTACTCCGTACTCTTTAAGGACTTCCGGTATAATAATAATAATAATAATGTTCCAGAAAATAAGTAACAACGTCTACGATTGAGTATGATGAGGTTGGTATGGCTAATCAGTGCAAATAAAATGATAAAACACTATAAAATATATGTGATACAACCACTATGGTGAAAAAATCATAAAATAGAATAACAATTAAACACTTATCAAGGACGATAAATACGCTTGCGTTCAGATTATACAGATAATACAGCGGCATACGTAAACCCAGGAGTCAGACATTCGATATCATGATTGGCTTGAAAATCCACTTTCACATTTAAGTGAATCGACAATCTGAATTTTATTATCTCTAGATTTATGTTGACTAATTCTTGGATTGTAACTTTGACCCGGTGTCATCCAAAACGCTCGCTCTATGCTATTGGTGAAAAGATTTACCCGATTGAATACTCCATAAAGTCGTAGGATAACGACGTCGCGACCATACGCCACGTTGAAAATCACATATTTAAACAAATTACGCTAAACACTTTCACAAAAATGGAAATAACAATACTTTCAACGTAGTGTATACAGGGTGTTTTTTTTTAACTTGAGACAACGAAATATCTCAAAAAATACGCATCCTACGGAAGAAATGTCTGTAATAAAAACTTTTTATTTTCGAGGGGGAAAAAAGATTTGCTAAAATGTACCACACCCCCACCCCCACAGGAGGCAGGGGTGGGGGTAACTTTGTAATTTCAAATGGCAACCCCAATTTTTTATCACAGATTCAGATTCTCCTTTACGAAATACGTAAGTTTTATTCGGAAAATTTGTTTCGATTCGCGATAGATGGCGCTGCAATGGCGAAAAATGAAATTGTTGACACTACTTTTAGCTCTACCCAGGAATAACGACGCGGACGTAGTAGTTGTCTATTCCCTTCGGGGTGCTTAATTTCGGTGAGTCCCCTTGTCTCTCACCATCCATCGGGGTGCTTGAACTTTTGGCAACGGGACAGTAAAAGTGATAAAACTGTCGAAAACCATTCCCGAATGCAGTTGGTTGACGACAGTCGATTTTGGATGTAGACATTACATATCATCGAGTCTCCACTGTCTACAATCCTCGACGTCATTCCGGCCGAGCGATAACCGCGTCTGTCCGTGCTTAACGTTTATTCATTACGAAGGTTGATTGTGTTCATTTGATTTGGGTGTGTTGGTTGCTTTCGTTTGGGTTATTGTTGTTGGTCACGTTCGTTTGAGTTGGTTTGGGTGTCTTTGTATTTCCTCATTACCTTACTTCATTACTTTTACAATGGAAATTCTATCTCAGCAACAGAAGATTGAAATGATTCTCATTTATGGAGAAAGTGGCAGGAATATCAACGATGCTCTCACGCTTTATGCTCAACGCTTCCCAGAAAGTGTTCCTTCACGCGCTTCTTTTTACCGGGTTGTCCGAAACTTCATCACTGACGGAAGTGTACAACCGAAAAAAAGGAAGCGTCAAGTAACAGCTACTGGAGTTGATAATGAAATTGCAATTTTAGCTGCAGTCACTCATGACCCTCATGTTAGTACTCGACAACTAAGCCGCGATTTCGGAATATCTCTATCCAGTGTTTGGAAGGTATTAAAACGTAATAATTATCATCCGTATCATATTTCACTGCATCAAGAACTTCATGGCAATGATTTTCAGAACCCGAAACTTTTTTCTAGTACTCTTCACATACGAGTCGTCTTTCACAAACCATGGTAACATTAATCGGCACAACATGCATTATTGGAGTGTAGAAAATCCACATTGGTTGCGTGAAGTTTAGCATCAGCGTCCATGGTCCGTGAACGTTTGGTGTGGAATAATTGGAGATTAACTTATCGGTCCGTATTTTATTGATGGAAATTTGAACGGTGAAAAATATCGTAACTTTTTAGAAAATCAACTTCCAATATTGCTGGAAGACCTAAGCTTGGAAGTGCGACACAATATGTGGTTTCAACATGACGGTTGACCAGCACATTATGCGGCAATCGCGAGGGAAGTACTCAATCGCGAATTCAATGGACGATGGACCGGTAGAGGAGGTCCAGTAAATTGGCCTGCCAGATCGCCAGATCTTACGGCGCCGGATTTCTATTTGTGGGGTTATCTAAAGAATCGCGTATATCAAGAAGTGTCCACAACTCGTGATAACATGATCGAGCGAATCAGGTCTGCTTGTGCACAAATATCACCAGACGCAATTCGCAGTTGTGTGGAATCTTTCAAAGCTCGGATTAACAAGTGCATCGAAGTGCGAGGACACCATTTTGAGCACTTATTGTAAAGTAATTAATCGAAATCAAGCATCCCTGTGGTGAGAGGCAAGGGGACTCACCGAAATCAAGCATCCCGATGGATGGTGAGAGGCAAGGGGACTCACCGAAATTAAGCACCCCGAAGGGAATAGACAACTACTACGTCCGCGTCGTTATTCCTGGGTAGACTAAAAGTAGTGTCAACAATTTCATTTTTCGCAATTGCATCACCATCTATCGCGAATCTAAACAAATTTTCCGAATAAAACTTACGTATTTCGTAAAGGAGAATCTGAATCTGTGATAAAAATTGGGGTTGTTATTTGAAATTACAAAGTTACCCCCACCCCTGCCTCCTGTGGGGGTGGGGGTGGGGTACATTTTAGCAAATCTTTTTTCCCCCTCGAAAATAAAAAGTTTTCATTCCAGACATTTTTTCCGTAGGATGCGTATTTTTTGAGATATTTCGTTGTCTCAAGTTAACAAAAACACCCTGTATACGCCCGGACACAAACCACGCATCCTACCATTTTCCAACTCCCCCTTTCCCTTGCAGGTTCGTACGTTTAGAATCACCCCTGTTATAAACGTACTTAAACGTACAGACTGTTCAGACGTTTAGACTCGGCCTACTTTTAAAAGATTAGCAACGTTTCCCGACAGCCACTCTAAGTACGAGGAAACCGACGTCAAAAAATAATGCTCGTATGAGCGCAAGATGATTCATAGTTGTATGATCGGTCACCTCTCCACTTTCTTAATGAAGAAACTCTTTACCTCGAATTAGGACTCGCTTGTATTTCTTTGTATCACATGGGGCTAGTATGACTTTAGGGTATAGTAGGGTATAGTTTTTTCTTTTATGACATTTTATTGTATATTCTACGACTGTTATCTGTAAGATGTACAAAAAGTACCATATACTAGCCTCTTTTGACTGTATTAAAAATGAAAACATCAATTCGACAATTTATTTTAGAGTCAAGCGTTTTTTTTTTTTTTTTTTTTTATACCATTAAGCCATTTCCCTTTCGGCGAGCCTC
This sequence comes from Andricus curvator, assembly GCA_932195095.1. Classification (NCBI taxonomy): domain Eukaryota; kingdom Metazoa; phylum Arthropoda; class Insecta; order Hymenoptera; family Cynipidae; genus Andricus; species Andricus curvator. Next base: position 485,337 of record CAKNYM010053124.1, read on the forward strand.
TAGGGGTAAGCGTGACACTACCCGATTCGGGTAGTGTTTCTAGGTGGATAGTTTCTTGTAGTAAATAACTACAAGTGTGGGCTCACCACACCCACGACCGCCAACAGCAACGCAGTAGTATCAGACGGTCACCCATCCAAGTACTAACCGCGCCCAACACTGCTTAACTTAAGTGATCTAACGCGAACTGGTGTTTCCAGCGTGGTATGGCCGTTGCCATAATTAATTAATCACCAAAAATATATATGTTGTCCTTCCCCTTGAAGTCTTGAAGATTTAAAAGGTTCAAAGTACATTAAACAATTAAAAATTCAAGGCACGTATAATTTTGATAATCGAGATTAAATATTAATTTTAAAATTTATGAGTTTAAAAAAGTTTCTGTAAATGCATTATTATTGAACATCGTTTACTTTGAAGCACCTAAATCTGAATTACTTGTAAGTTTAATTTTATCTTGAAGATCTTAGGATCTATGATATGAAACTTGAATTTAAAGTTATATAATTTATGAATTATAAGCATAATGATATTTTGTGTTAGTTTTGTTGAATATTTGGTATACTCAGGCGGAAAAATAATGAATTCTTTTTCTTCTATAGAAAAAGAATCCTTAAAAAATGTAATCCAATCGAATGAAATTTTGCTCTCATTCATCGAGGTTAAGGTTAAACTCTAAATATCTTCATGGCTTTCATCCTTTAAAAAATATTTAGGACAATATTAGCGACATTTTTATAGGAAATTTAATGGTGTTGTGTAATTTGATAGCACATATTTTTTAGAGGCATTTTTTTCATAGACTTGTAGATATGTATACAATACGAATCCATTAGGTCCCATAGACATTGTTTTTATTTATATTTAAATGAAAAATAACAATAAAAACACTTTATATATGAATTCGTATCGAAGATATCAACAATTATAGGTACAGTTAAAGACTTCATTATTAAAAGAAAAATTATATTATGTGAAAAAATGGCTCTAAGAATATTTTTTTGTATAAAATTACACAACACTATTAAATTTGATATAAAAATTAGGCTAATATTGTTCTAAACATTTTTTATATAAGCACGAAAGCCACAAAGATATTTGAAGTTCAACCTTTGACCTTGATGAGCAAGTGCAACATTTCATCAGAGTAGATTACATTTTTGTAGAGATTTTTTCATAAAAGGAATATGAATATCCAAAACCACATTGCACTTTTCTAGCTTGGTGATTTTGGGACCACCCTAGACTGTCCAGGCATAATATAGTGCCTATACATAATTTTATCGATTCATTTTGTATAAGGTGCAATAAATACATCTTACACGATGAAGTTGGGTTCCCGCCTAATAACATCTTCACTAAGAAAAATAAATTTTTGATCCAAAGAAATGCATTTCTTTGATTGTATTCATTTGAGCCAAAAACCTCGTTTACTTAATTGTACTGCATATTGTTTAAAAGCAACAAACTCGTGCATTGATTCAAATAAATCATTTCTTTGGGCGCCATTGTTTTGAAGTAAAGAAATATTTCTTGGCTTCAGAATATGAGATAATTAACTCAAGGAATTTATATCTCTAAAACTAAGAACCTAGTTACCTTGAATCTTGCTTTCGCAACCAAAGAAATATTTGTTTAGTTCAATCTATTTGAGCCTTTGAAATAAGTAACTCATCGATGCGCGAAACAAATATTTTGGGTTCTTTGAATCAAAGAAATATTGACATAAATGAAAGCACTATTAATTAAGTGAAAGCGATATTTCTTTCATATAAGGGAATTGATACTGTTGTTCTAATAGAACGTGTCATTAGTCGAATAAAGTAATTTGTTCACTTAAGTAATAATTTATTCACTTGGAAGATATGTTTCTTTCAATAAATAGAGTGAAGGGATTTATGTCCAATAAACATTTCCTTCAAGTGAAGAAATATATTTTTGAAATAACTTCATACACCATTCGTTCGAAAAAATATTTTGGTAATATTCTTTATTTGTACCGAGTAGTTCAGACATATGCCGCCCGGTGCGCAGAGTTTATTGTCTCACAATAGAAATGGATTCTCCAGTCTTTAAGTTAGCCATACATTTTCACCGTAGATATAATCTGGAATTTGTGGTGATTGGTGTTTATCAGTCTTCATAAGCATTGGTCAGTTGGTCATGCTTGAAATTCTTTTTGCTACTTCGTGAAAATGAAAATAAATATATTATTATAAATTATAATCGTTATAATTGCATTGAATATTTTTTTTCAATAAATGGGCCGGCTTAATTTGTGTACTTTAACTATTAAAAAATTTGAAACAACAGGAAAACTTTCTGTTCGAATAAATTGTTCTTTGAATCAAATAATATTTTATCAGCTCTGTTACGCCTTATTTTAAAACAATATGCCGCATCTTAGAAACAAATAGATATTTATTTCCGTTGAAAAAAATTTTTTCGTTGCAAATAAATGTTTATTTTGCCATAAAAATACGCTTATTTGAATCAAAGAATCATATATTTGGTTCAAAAAAAACTTTTACTCAGTCCGAGTTACATTTATTTGTATGTAATAATTATCTTCTTGAACTTACACCATACTTCTTTACATTACGGAACTCACCTATCATATCAAATACTTATTTATTACAGTCAATAACAAATCTATTTCGTTCAACGAATATTTTACAGTGTCAAGTAAGTATTTCTATGCATTGAGCATTGCGTTTCTTAGATCCAAACAAAAAATTTCTTTAATCTGAAGAAATATTTCTTCGGCCATATTCTGCTCTACCATTTCTTTGAATCAAAGAAATTTCCTTTGATTCAAATAAGTTTTTTTTTCAGTGTTATGGTTTTACCCAAAAGCACGCCATCGTAAAAAATAATCCTGTTGGCTCAGATGTCTGATTATATCTTCGGAAGTAATTTAGGCTTCTGTCTAAAATGAATAGCATTTAAAGATTTTTCACAGGATCCCGACTTCTCACAAATAATCATGATGGTCCAGGTTTTTGACACCTGGACCATGAGCATTAGTTGTCAGGATAGCGGAATCGTCAAGAAAATCTCGAGGAGTTATAAATTCCACATGGAAATTCAACTTCCTTAGGAAAACATGTGTTCTTGCCATCTGGACCACAAGAATTCTTTGTTGAGACAGTGAAGACTTCAGCCAACCCTCAGGTGATTATAACCGGCCTGTTAACGTCCTAAACTATTCACGTGGCATAATTATGCTGATACTTTCAGGAAGCCATTCTGACACCCGCTAGAAACTTCCCAGTGGCCCTGAAAAAGAAAATATGACATTTGTTTTCCATACGCCCTACTACGCATTGTTACTATTCATAATTTTTTCGCGTGGGTATAGGATGTAAGGCATTTTTGACTAGATGCTGGATTTATTTTACAGGAGAGTAAATTCAATGTAAGAGTAAACGTGGAAAGTATTTTGATCCGTTTTTCTTGGAAAAGTTAAGGAAAAAGAAATGATTCGATGATTTAGTGACTCACAACTTTGACTTGAGTTAATCTCTGCACAAAATGGAGTCTAAGTGAAATATCTTTCCAGCTAGACTTTCTGTTCGTATGGGTCTTAGGGTTCCTTGTGTGGCTTACATTCATAACATCCGATTCACCGTCTATGATAAGAGACGGATAAGCCTAAATCAATTTCACGCCAGAGATATGCTTTTCCAGGTCTGAAAGTTTCTATATATATAGAGAGAGAAAGACTACCCGGGAAAAGTGAGCATTTTAAATCTATTTTATCTTTCAAAAGAAGGGAAACCATTTATCATTCTATAAAGACTTTACTTTATTTAAAAGCTATTATATGCAGTAAATAAAATTGTTTAATTTAAATTGAAAGCAGTTTTGCAGAAAACGAGACAGTGCAGATTAAGCCTGAGTCAGCAGCTAAATCTAGAAAATTTGTGAATTTCGCTATCTGCTTTCTGCTCTGCTTTCTCAGTAATGGAGTACTCACACATCTCACAATTCACTTTCAGCCATTTGAGAATTTTCTTCTCTGTTTTGTTTCTTAATCACGTTTGTATGTATGTCATTACAAAAATCAAATGTCGGCTACATTTCATACACATTTCTTTGAATAAGATCTTATTTGAGATCACGCGATTCAAAGAAAATTGATTGTAATCAAAGAAACATATTCATTGGCTCTCAGTTAAATAAAACTTTCTTTGATGCAAAAGGAATGGTTTTTTGTTGCAATGAAAATTGTTCTTCAATTTAAAATGATTTTTTCATTTTGAAGCTTTTTTTTGTTGAACAAAAAAATTATTGAAAACAAACACTTTAAATAATTGAAGACAAATATTTTCTGTCTGTATGATTGCGGGATTCTGTAAGGATTATATTGCTTGCTTCGCCAGATTCACGATCTATAGCGTTTTTTGCATTAAGGGTTTCACTAAAATCAGACCCTTTCCCCTTGAAACTTTTTTTTATCTCATTTAGATTTTAAAAACACGAAATTGGTTAATTTTAAGTGCAGGTTTCTCTTAAAGATTTTGTTTACAGATTTGATTTTGGAAATATAGTTTGCTTGCATACAAAATTATATTGATCAATTCTTCTTTAGCATATATCTTTTTATATCTTTAAAGAAGTTGTTCTTTAGTTGAAGAAAATATGAACGAAACAAGGCCATAAAGAGCAGTTAAGTGGAATTAATGGAAAGTAACCGAAGTAATGAAAGACAGGAAGGAGTTGTTTTTATGAAAAATGACCGTATAAAATGTCATTAAGGGAGAACATCTCGATTTTACTGTGTTAGTTTAACAAAATTTTCGTAAATGCACCAATTTTTTTCGGACAACTGGACAAATGTGTTACTTCTATAGCAACCAAATCATTTTGTTCTCCGAACCAAACATTTTTCTCAGTGCAAATCAGAAAATTTCTCATTTATATTATAACTACTATATAAATTATTGATCATTATTCAGAAATAAATGCCTTTAAAATAAAATGCAAGCTAAAGTTAATTCTTCTTTTCTTCTTTAATCTTATTCAAAGATTTTCTTCATAGCATATTTCACAGCAGTTTTGATGTAAATTGTGGATTGCTCAGAAAATGTTACATTCTGTAAACCAGGTTAGCCATTCTTTTTATGTTGGCTGTACAAGTCCGTCCCTTTGTCTCTCGAGATTTTTTAATTGCGTCACAGTGGAGGGGTGATTCAAGTATAGTGCAATAAAGAAGCACTGAATTTTAGTATGTTAAAGCTATTACAGAACTTTTGTTTTTAAAGGTCACCAGGAGTGAAAGTAGAAAATAATTAGAAAATATATAGTTCACTTTATGGACTTTCTAAGTATTTTATAAACTTTTAATTAAACGTTGAAACCTTAGCTAAATATTTTTGACAAATTATTATGCAATTTAAAAAATGAAAATACCACTTTTACATGAAATTTCCAATAAAATTGTCTGGATGAATTCATAACAAAAGGTTTCTCCTTTTCTAATACCATCGTTGTTTCCCGGACGTAAAATTAAAAGAATATTTACCATCTCAAAAATTCTCTCTATATATTTGAACATTGTGTATTAAAATTTGAAAGGCGTATCATAAATGAAATGCTGCTGTCTTTTTAAGATTGAAGCATTGAAGTATGTACGTTGTTGATGCTCTTCTGCAATATTTTCTTATATGAGCCTTCGTAAGCTGACATGAAAAATAATTGAAAATACTGGACCTTGAAGAAAAATAACTAAAAAAGGATGAGATTCTACTCGTAATGAATGAAAAAATACTGGAATTTCATTTAGAATCTTAAAGGGCTGTAAACCTTGAAAATTATGTTCTCAATTTTATCATTCATTCTAACCACTATAGTCTTGTATTTATTTCTTAGAATACAAAATTATATCAGACAGATTCTTGAGTTATTCTCGGTAAATCCTCCATAGTGCTAAATAAATCCACTTTCAGTTCTACTCAGTCCTCGACATCCTCGTTTCATGCTCTTAGGTCTTATTCAGTTCTCTTTTGACACTCCTTAGTCTCTTTAAAATTTTCTTAGGCTTTCCTAAGTTCTCATTTAAACCTCTATTAATCTCTATAGTGTTCACAGACCTCTTTTGATCCTCTTTTAGTCTCTTCACAATTTGCTCGCGCATGCCAGTGCTCGATACGTATTGGTCGATTCGGAAATCGGTTTACCGACACGTCGTAGCAAAGAAAAGTAGCAGACAACGGACGCGGAACGATCAAGCAGAGTTGAACTCTGGCGTCATTTATTCATATTACGTGTTCTGTCCAAGTTATTGGCAATTCTCCAAATAAATTTAAGTTTTCTTGCACAAAAACCTATTAACCACGTTCGACTCTATGGTGCCCGAAAAGTACGCTCTTATTTCCTGGATGAATAACTCCTACAAAGACGTTATTGAAATATCACCGTTTCCAGTGAAATACAGGGCTGTTAAATCGATCAACAATTTAACATGGATGGACCATCAAACAGGAGTCAAAACGAAGGCCCAAGCCAAAAATCTTGCAATAGGAGGTACGTAACAATTTCTGATTTCAGCGTAAAATTGAACATTTTTCTGTACATTACAAATTTGCTATAATTACTAGGTTATGATATTAACTGAAGTCCACTAATGTTAGCAGACAATTGTTTTTGAATCATTTTCAAATTAGAGCATGTACAAATCATTTAAAATAATGGTTCTACTAACTACAGTTAATATCGTAACCTAGTAATTATAGAAAATTTGTAATGTACAGAAAAATGTTCAATTTCACACTGAAATCAGAAATTGTTACGTACCTCCTATTGCAAGATTTTTGGCTTGGGCCTTTGTTTTGACTCCTGTTTGATGGTCCATCCATGTTCTGCACAAAAAGCAGCAAGTGACGCGTGCTCTACGGCGCATACGCATTAGAGTAGGGAAAAGGATCTTACTAAGTCCTCTGTTAATTCTCAAAACATGCAGAATTGGAAATTTCCGCATGTCTCTAGGACTAACAGAGGACTTGCATTGCATTAAAAGAAATTCTCGATTCATTCTACTAAAGGTCCTAAAGTCTCTAAGGTTAGATAATTCAGAAGATTAAAGGAGGATCTATATTTTGACTCGGGTTATCACACAAATTAATAAAGAATGCCATTTTTAATATGAAGGGTATTAAGTCTGGATGATCGTTGAAGAAAAGAAAATTGTTGTTAAGAAACAAATGGTTGACTATAAGATTTATCCTAAGACAGCTGAAAAATAAGACACCCTTTGTTCTCTTGTTAACAATAAATGAAGGGTCGGGGAACAAAAGGGCCTAACCCCGTTTTTTCAAATTTTTCAGGACGCCAGAAAAACGTTTGTATTTTGCGAGATCACCGAAAAAAATATATTGGACATATGTGATCGATAATCTCCACTCTTGAACGTTGTTCTTTCAAATTTCATGCGAATCCGTCAAATAGTTTTCGATCTATGAGACATCAAAGTTAAGCACGGGCCTAACCCAAGGGGGTACAGGCGAACAAAAGGACCTAACCCCGAGCAGCAAGCATTCACTCGGCTTAGTGCCGCCTGACCTGCGGTGCAATTCTATGAATAAATACTAGCAAATACAATAATAATTTTTCAATAAATATGTTTGTTAAGTTGTGAACAATAAATTATTTATACTCTAGTATATTTTTCTGAGCATGATCTATTATATTGCGTGATACTTTATTTTCGTTAAGTTATTATTGATTTTGCTATCGTTTATTGTTACTGCTGTTGAAAATAATAATGAATTTTGTGATTAAGGTTCAGATATTCGGTAAACAATGAATTTGCGCTATTTTTATATTGTTAAAAATAATCGAATTGGACTGTATTTTTGGAATATATTTTTGTTTAAAGATTATCATACTTATCTCAAGACATATCACGGTAAAAAAAAACTGAAAAAAAATTGAATAAAATATGTTGAATTTGACCATCACTTTGTCATTAAGCTGTTTTTGTTATTAAGTGATATAGGTATATAAATCATGTACCCCAAAAAAAATCATTCAGACACATTTATTTTTCCAACTACAACAAATTTTTGTAATATTGACGTTGCTCGACCGGAATGAATTCAATCATTCGACGGAGATCGTTTTTTTTTCTCCACTGAAAGTTCTTTCGGTGTCACTTGCATCAAAAGAATCTTGTCAAAATCCGCGATGGTTTTTCCTGCAAAAGTAACAAAAAATGCACACGATTTTTATACGCTGGTAGAAAAATATTTTTTCAAAACAATGACGACAGTGAAAAGAACAGGCACCATCTAAATTTTTTCGAGTGAAAGATTCACTCAATATGGGTGAAAATCCTGTTAATCTAGCTTCATTGAAAATGTCACTCTAAATGAGTGAAAATCCACTCATTCCAGAGTATTTCACTCTTAAACATGAGCGGATTGCACTTATTTTTAAGCATGAAATATCACTCTAAAAAAAGTGGAAGTTTAGTCATTTAGAGCAAAATTTCGACTCGAGCTCGTTTTGCAGGATTTTCACTCGAATGCTGTTTTTTTTCTTGAAGTACACCTTTTAAAAAGTATCCAGTAAAATTTTTTAACAAAAATATGAACATTTGAAGATGTTATCGAGATTTATGTAAAAAATATTGATATTGATTAAGAGAAATTGATCCCAAAACTATTCTTTATTCATCAGAATTTTTTGGAATTTTCGGAATGATACCCGTTTCAATATTTCTGTATTTCCACGATTTTTCGTAAAGATGCATCATCGTTAAAATTGTCCGATTAAGATTTTTTTACTGACATTGACAACGGGAGGATTTTTCGCACGTACGAGTTTTCCCTTTGCCGCCACGTACTCGAAGCCCTGACGTCGCATCTCGCGAAGCTCGGCTTGCTTCCGCGGCATACTCCACCAATTTATTCACCTAGAAAAAATATCAAAATGACCGTGAGACTTTACTCAACAAACGCCCGTTTGAAATTTTTTGAATTTCTATCACTAAAAAAAATTAGAAACAAAAAGACAAACAATGTTTACTTATTTTGCTCTCCTTGTCCATCAACACTTGCAACAGATGATGTAAAATCGATAATATCGACCGCGATTAGTTCCTCCAAAGCCTTTGACACATCCTAGTCACGCTAAATGGCACCACATACCTATATAGTGGCAATAAACCTAGACAAACCGAATGAAAAAATCGTTTTTCCATAAGGTGCAATGTGGGGTTAGGCCCTTTTGTTCGCTCGGCACCCCTTGGGTTAGGACCTTGACTGACTTTGATGAATTTTTAAAATATGAAAAAAAATTTTTTTTAATTTTTAGTTTACATCCTTGAAACGGCGTTTGTTTGAGGAGTCCAAAAATGTGTAAAAGTCAATTTCGAAAAATTTTTGGGTAAGGCCCTTTTGTTTCTCGACCCTTCAAATAGTATAAGTGCGTTAGAGACTTAACAAGAAATGGACAATTTTTTTCTTTTCAGTCGAGAGTGCGAACCAATTGAATTATTTCAGTTTGAAATTGTCTACGCAATAATATCATAGTGATATAAAAAATTTAAGGATACTTCCGCATTTGATTGGAAAAAGATGCATTATTTTATGCAGATGCTATGCTTTAAAAGAAGGTTGTAAAACTGAAATGAGGGTCAACGGCCGGCAGGTGGTGGCAGGTGTGAAAAAAGTTCTTGCATAGTGCTCGACCATCTTTTTATATGCATAGATATGGCAAATATTGTTCTTTATATATCCTTGCTATAAATAACTCAACTGTGGCACGGACTCGTTTGTCCTCTTTATAGGTTCTAAAAACGAGAGAGAACATAGATGAGAAGCGACCTCCCTTATATGTATGGGCATACCGGGAGTCTCAATTTACGGTTCATAAAACACGTAACACTACCCAAAATCAGTGAGCATATAAATTTTCGATTCCAAATAAAAAAGAAAACATCATAAATAAACTGTTCACAGTGCAGAAAATATGGACTTTATGCAGAGGTGAATCCAGATCGAATATCATGCGATGGATGATTTGCTAGTTACAAATTCATAAACTATAGTTCTTAAAGAGTACAGGTATCGTATCTCAATTTTTTCCTAAAAAGATCAAATTTACAATTTTCTAGGCACATCTAGTGAACTATTAGAGATATGATAAAATGGATGGCAGTTTTAAATTCACCATCTAAGCAACATAAGGGTATACTTCCGAAAAGGTCACCCAAGAATATTGACTTGATACACTCGGACCCATGGTTTAGTAACAGTGTCGGGGGTTGCCTGTAAATAGCCTTCTTACTAAATCGGAGCAATCGAAACGTAAACAGTCAGGGCCACCTGAACCGTTTCCAATTGGAATGCATAATGTTGCGCAATATACTTGACTGAGTACTCGTGTACTGCGTCCCTTCCGAGGCGAGTGTCGCAACCGTCTCTCGCCCCTTGAGCTGAGAAACTGCGTGGGCCTGCAGTCCTAGGAATTACTAAACCGGTGCTTACTTAAACGCGGTTCTGGTGTACTTGGACCAGGGGTTCCCTTTTAATTTCACTTCAAAGTCCCTAAAGAATTTTTCGCTCGAATTAATATAAATTAAGTTGTTCAAATTTTTTATTCGAATCTCGCAAAGTATTAATCTGTGATAAAAATGTTGCTAACAAAAATTCTAGACCACATCTAAACACAGATTTTTTGATTAGGCATTCTAATTAGGATTAGAAAAATTAATTAAATTTGGTAAAATATTAGTTAATTTTAAATAATCGACCATGAAAAGGAAGGAAAAATGAGTTGACACATATTGTAAACAGTGCTAGGTATGTGGCTCACACCTCCCACCCTTTCCATTTCGCCGAACCCCTGTTTCTGGAGCCACAAAAACAAGGATTGAGTTACTTGATCGCATAAATTCAACTAACTCCTTCCACCTTTCCAAGGTCCCTGATTTAAAATGCCCAATACTAGGGTGCGTCATTGTTTGGGGGGGGGGGGGCCCCCCGGGAAACCAGGTTTGGCGTGAGTGGGGTGAGAATGTGTGAAACCTTCCCCCTTTATGTTTTTGGACACTAGTATCGGAAGCTTTGAAATGTTTGGCAATAAAAAATCTAAAAATGCATTTTTTCCCATTTTTTTAAACTGAACTTCTTTAGCTTAACTTTTTAAAATTCTAAATTGGCACTAAATTGAATTAAATTTTTTTCTAATTTAAAAAGTTTGAAGATCGAAAATTTTATACTTTATAATAATTTAAAAGATTAAAAATTTCATACTTAATTTAAAATAACTTAAATGATTTCAAAATATTCAATGGTAAATTTATAAACTATTCACATTACTAAAGCACTATAGAACATTCCAGAAAATTCACGAAATTTCTAGAATTGTCTATAAAATTAATTGCGAAACGTTCTGAAATATTCAAAAACATTACAGAATATACCATAAAAGTACAGCACATTCTAGAATATTTGAGAAGATTCTAGAATATTTCGAATATTCTACAAAAGTGAAGAAATTCCATGTAATAGAAAATAAAATATAACTTTTAATCGAACACGAAGTGTTTGATTTTTGAAGCATGTATAGCGTGCAGGAAGTGACCAATTCTGAAACCGTGCTAAGCAGCAGTTATAAAAAGACTTGTAGCTGCTGCACTTGCGCCCTTTAAGCCAGATCACTTTTTCAGCTGAATTTTGAAGCCCGTTATTTTTTAATTTTCTCATATTTTTTGGCACCCGATACTAACACTTTTTGAAGTGGCTTGGATGTAATGTCACATTCGGCAATCTCCGCGGCGGCCCCGTGCAACGCTTCGGAGATTGCCGAAGTTACAGTGGAGTGAATAGTGCGATCACGCGGAGTTTCACCTCCTCCGCCTGGTCCAAGCAGACAGCAAGTTTTTTTTGTCACCGCTCCAAAGATATTATAAGCCTACACTGTAAAAAAAGTTGGTGTGAATTTACATCCTGCGACGATGGAAATAATTCGATCGGTTTGGCACATAGTAAATAAGCAGAATTCTGTAAAAATACATACTTTTCTTCTTAACATGCGTCCGCCGTAAAGAAATACATGCAGGACGTATTTCCGCTTTCAAAATTTATTTATCGGGGCCAATTTCTTCGCTAAGTGAATTACTTGTTTTAGTCCAGGAGGATATTGATCGTGTGATCCTCTGGGCCTGGAAGAATGGACTTACTCTTAACCCAGGCAAAACTCAGGCAATTGTTGTTGGACCTACTTCATCTCCGTCACTTGAAACTTTGGCATCTTTTCCACCACTTCGTATCGAGAATCTCGCTATCTCTTTCTCGGAAGTAGTTAAAGATCTGGGATATTTTCATAACCGTACCTTGTCTTGGAAAGAACAGGTACAGAGCATCTCGAGGAAAACGTACAGTATTCTACAGCAACTATATAGGAATAAGAACTCTTTACCTACCTCTACTCGGACACTTTTGGTTAAGAGTCTAATCCTTCCCCACTTTGACTACGGTTGTTTGGTATACGATGGTTTGTCCGACGATTTAAATTTAAAGCTCGAGCGTGCGTTAAACGCCTGCGTTCGCTTTATCTACAATTTGCCTAAATACGAACACATAACTGCATACAGACATAGGGCTGGTCTGCTTAATGTTGCCAAGAGAAGACAATTCTTTATGGGTAATTTTCTCTATACTCTTTTTCAGAACAAAGCTCCGGAGTATCTATTTAACCTGTTCCAATTTGTAGACAGAGACCTTCCAGCACAGTCTAAGCTTCGTAAAAGACATAAAATCCTTAAAATTCCATTTCACAGAACATGTCAACTTCAAAGATCATTTATAGTAAGGGGTGCCCGGCTATGGAATAAAGTACCGTACGATATTAGAAGTGCACCTTCCTTGTATCATTTCAAGAATCTCTTTTTCAAATATTTGTGCAATACTCCTGACCCAACTCTTGAAATTACTTACTGGTAAACTCTTATATTTAGTTTTTAAACATTTCATCTTCGAATTTCCTTTTGTTTTCATTAACTTTTGCAAAGTATTTCTTTTACACACAGTTTTTCCCTCTTGATTTGTACCTTAACATGCACAAGAACTACTAAATAATCACCTAATGTTAGTTACTACGCATTAATCTGATACCTAATTTGATACGTATTATGAGTTCGACTCTATTTATTTATCTTATTTAGTTTATAGATTAGATTATAAGATTAATCAAATATACTGCCGATCAGTGCTTGCACAAATTTGTAATGACCCTGTATTATCTTGTTCCTTAGAGGGCTATTTAGCCCTAGGGACTTTTTTGAATAAATACAAATACAAATACAAACTTTCCGTCGTCGACCGTGAAATTACATACGGGTCGTAAATCATCACAAAAATTATCAGATGAGCCACTGTCCGAAATCTCGTTGAATTTTATGTTCAGCTTTTATAATCGAAAACATATTTCGAGGTTTAGTTCGCCAAAAACTTTTCGGTTATTCAAATTTCAATATTTTTTTTATCTCTGAATTATTCATAATGATTCCTGATTGACAAATTTCCCTGACTTTAATCTGATTTTCAGGTTTTCTCTAACCTGTGGTCAGCTTGCTACTATTCACAACTGTTCACAGAGGTGACAATATTTTTGAGCTATTTTCTGTATTTAAGGGAGAAAACGGAATGTAACCACTTGACAGTCTCAAACTTTATAAATCAAAGCGACATAACGTGCAAAACAACGTAAACAAGAATGCAAACGAACGAAATGCGCACCCATTGGTAAGAGGCCGTTCGGGCGTCTCCGGAACTCATCGTTTGGCACGAATTACACTCGCTAGTCCCGAATGGTCGAAATTTACGTCCTGCACATTATTCTGCGGCGTTCGACCTTGCGGACCTACTCCCTCTCCATAGAAAAGCACTCTTCGTCAAGATTTACATATACTTTCGTAGACTTAAAGTCCCAAGTAAATTTATCACCTTACGTAAACTTACTATGTCCCACGCCGATCAAATAATTTCCATCATCGGACGTAGTAATTTTACAGTCGACTGCAAATAGAACAACCTTCGTTCTATTTTCACATTGTTACCTCAAGTAAAATCACACTAGATTGCAAATAAGTACTGTAGTATCGTAAATTAATCAGGTTATACACTGTAATTTAAAAATACATTGCACGTATAATTACTAGCTGATTGTAAATATCACCAAAGCTTTTTTTACAGTGTAGATGCGGCACGGGGTATAGTTCGAGGAACTAATTGTAGACGGCGCTCCCGGCGAAAATTGCCCGATCCCCCCATGCCTCTCAACCCGCATACTGCGCCAACGAACTCCTTTGCCCCCGCTCTCTTCACCCTCCGAACAAGTCCTTCGAATAGCCGATACTCAGTCGGTACATACTTGAAAATATAAAATAAAAATGTTATATCAAAGATTTTTTAAACTATTATTTTCAATTATTCGAATAAATTGCGCATTAAGGAAATGTGTAAAAGATAAGATGTACACTTGAGTTTAATTAAAATGTAATTATTTCGTAATAAATATTTTCAGCTGCTACATTTTTTATGGAAAAGATTATAGTTATATTGCAATTAAAATTAACTGTTCATAAATAATGCAAGTGACAAATTTTTAATAGTAACTAATAATTAATAAACTTGTAATTGTATTAATCACATTTTTTTTAATACTCTATTATTTGACTAAAGTCAATTTTTATAATAATGCAGAAAATTGTTCTTTTGAAAAAGGGACAGTAGAAATTCTACTAAATGAAACTCTACTTTTGCAAAATCTACACCGCTAATTCTACAGGCGAAAACTCTATACACAAGAATATTTATTAAACAAATGAAATGTTTTAAATGTAAACTCAACACTGTAAAATTACAAACCGTAAATTTGTACACAAAATAATTGAAATTTTCAAAAAATTATTTATTAAAATATTTTGTGTTGAATTTTTGTTTATTGTGTAGAGTTTATTTAAATTCACAAAATTTGAAGTATCATTTTGTATAGAATTTTACGGTGTAGGATTCATAACCATATTGAGTTGAAAATAATCAATTTGTTTAATAAATATGATTGTGTAGATTTCTCGCGTGTAGAATTAGTGATTTTGAGTTTTTAGATGTAGAGTTAAATTTTATAGAATCACTACCACCTCCCTCACGGTTATTATATTAAGCAAACAATAATTCGTAAATTTTTATGTTTGTGTAATTGATTACGAATTAAATAAATTATAATTAAACAATACAATTGCATAATAGAATTATTTTTTATTTTATTCGATTTTTTTAAAATATATTTTGGGTTGGAAATTCCACCGTTTTATAGATAATTCATCCTTTTGGCTTTGAAATTCAACAATTTTGTTAAAACCTCGTCTTTTTTTGTAGAGCAATATTCTTTTTGCTGGAAAATTCATCATTTTGTTTGAAAATTGAACGACTTTGGTTAAAAGTGGAACTACTTTGTTAAGAATTCATATTCGTTAAGATTCACCTCCTTTGGTTGACAATTTAACTATTCCATTTTTAGAAAATTAATCATCTGGGTTAAAAAGTCATCTTTTGGATTGAACTCTTGTTGAAAATTCATTTTTTCAAAAAGATTTATCACTTTAGTTGAAATTTTATCTGTTTGGTTGAAAATGTAACTATTTTGTTAAAAATTAATTTGTTCATCTGGAAATTGCACTTATCCATTTTTGTTAGAAATGTATCCTTTTATAAGTTGAAAATTCAACTTTTTGGCATTTTCATGTATTTCATGTATTTTCTTGAAAATTCATCTTTATGGTCGAAAATTAATCTTTTTGTTTATACATTCATCCTTTTTTATTAAAAATGTAACTGTTTGAGTCAAAATTAGTCTGGTTTGGTTAAGGATTCAACAATTTGAAAAAAAAATTAAAGTATCAGGTTGAAACTTAACTTTTTTGTTAAAAATTCATATTTTGGTTTAAATTTAACTATTTGGTTAAAAATTAAACTATTTTTATGAAAATTTAACTGTTTTGTAGAAAATTAATTCTATGGTTAAAAAATCATATTTTCGTGTTGAAAGTTAATGTATTTTGTTGAAAATTCATGTTTGTTCAAAATTCATATTTTTTCAAGATTCACCTCTTTGGTTTAAAATTTAACTTTCTTTGTTGACAATTCGGTGTTTTGCTTCAAAATTATTTATTTTTATCAAAAAATTGCACTTATCCATTTTTGGTTAGAAATGTACCCTTTATAAGTTGAAAATTCAACTACTTGCTAGAAAATTTATGTATTTTGTTGAAAATTCGTCTTTCTGATAAGAAAATTAATCTTGTTTGTTGAAAATTCAATATATATTTCGACTTGAAATCTCAGGAATTAAAAGTGTTTCATATTGCACTCAATATGGTATTTACATTAATTGTATTTGAAAGAATTTATTCCACCATATCATTACCCTATTTTCGTGAAAAATCATCCTATTTAATATGTCTAAAAGTAAGTTTTACATAAGGGCTAATACGAGGGGTTATATCAGTTATCGGGCGTAGCGTAAATTAATAATTTGAGAAAAGAAAAGACCCTGTGATCCTACTCTTCACCTTCTTACCTAAAAACCAGCTATATAAAATGTGAACCCGAAAAACCGGGAAAGACATGTTTTTGTTGATTTACTTCAAGATTGTTGCTGGTATTGGAAAATTATTTCAATAAAAGTTGTTCATCTCTATGAAGTACATATTTTTGGTTCTATCAATTTTTTTTACCTTTACTTATTAGAGGACTCTATGAAAAAAATGAAACACCATTTTTAAACCCTTAAAACCCCTAATTGGATGGTTTTTCTATGTTATCACAAAAGTTACACAAAAATTAATTTGAAGAAACAAATCAAATAAAAATTTTTTTCAATCCTTGGTCGGAAATTTTGCACAAGTATGAAAAAGTAGAACTACTCGTATTTTTACAGGAAAATACCAATCAAAATCAATCAATATAATAATTTTAAGAAGGCTAAGAAATTCAGATGGCCGTTTTAATCGAGGAAAAAAATTCCCGGGCATTTTACGGTTCGCAACAAATTATTCAATTCTTTTTAATTCTTTGGAATTCTTTTGCTTAATTTCAGTTTCCGAATTTGTATTTGGGGACATGTTACCGATGAGACATTTAATTATACTTCAATTGCTCACTTATAAAGTTCTAAAAAAACAAAAATACACATTTTTAAACATAGTTATACTACTGAGATATAATCGACTAGGATTATTCACAAAAATATATATCTTACAAGGGAGCGCCCGGTAGTGTGTTCTCTGTGTGAAATAAAAAAAAATAAAAAATAAAATAATTTAAAAATATGAATTATTGATAAATAAATTAATTAATTCATGCAAAAGTTTTTTTTAGAAAAAACGACAATATTTCGAAGAAGTGAGTCTTTCATTGAAAAAAGCATTTAAAATATTAATGTTTGCATAAATGAAAAAAATTATTAGAAGGGAATTGAATATATTGATATTTTTTCTGATAAAAATATTTAAAAAACTGGAAAAAACTACAAGCAGCGGGAATTCAGCCCTGAACCTTACGTATAAGAACCAGGTGCGCTACCGCCTGGAATTTCGGACAAGTTGGAAGAGGATATTTCTCAAGTCTATAAATTGGCGACAAACGATGTGTCTCATGGTCCTGAAAACTTGAAAGTATGTTTTCTCAAAACTGGCCAAACATTGGGTCCTAGGACTTTCACAATTTTACTTTGGGGTCATGATAACATAAAAACCGTTTAAGAACATTCTTGTCAACGACACACCATTTTTTTTTGTTAGTAATATCATAATCGAAGCCTTAGTTGCTGAGATGCACCCTATAATTTGACTTTGATTTTTTTGGGATTCTTTGAATACTTTGAATTAATTATAATCTGTTTGGATTTCTTTGAAGTTTTAAATTCTGATAAAGATAAAAATTGCATGTGGTTAACTCCCCTCAAATATTTAATGTTTAGTTTTTTAATTAAATTTTAATTAAATTAAAATTTCTTATTCTTGTAAATTTTATATTTAATATAATTCCTATTTTAATATAGTTCAAGATTTTTTTTTGAAAAATCTGTCGTTTCTTCTTATAATATCTTATAGATTTTTCTATTAAAGAATAAATCTGATTCAAGATTCATTGCTTAAAACTAAGTAAGACTTAACATTTTTATTTTCAATTAAATAAGACTCTAATACTTTCAGTAGAAATAGACTTGTAGAAACAAAACCACTCGATTTTCATTGAAAGTATCAGACTCATATTTAATTGAAAATAAAAGTTTTAGATCTTACTTATTTTTAAACAATGAAACTTGCATAAGATTTATTCTTTAATAGAAAAATCTACAAGATATTAGAAGGACGAACGTCGGGTCTTTCAAATAACATATTGAACTATATTAAAATAGAAATTATATTAAATACAAAATTGAGAAGAATACAAACTAAAATTGAAATCTGCACAACAATTTAGCGATATATTAGTGACAGAATATTGGGGAAATTTAAATCATTGTTGTGTGTACTGAAATTTCAGTACCAATAACTGAACTTTTTGGGAATCGATAGACATATGTACAGCAAAGATATATAATATCTTTGCATACACTTTGGTTATTCGCGCTAAAAAAATGTTAAAAAAATTTCTTGTTTGCAGAGGTCAATACCTAGAGGTCAAAAAAGTATCTATTTTTTTGGGTTTTAAACAGTTATTTTCTAAGAGATAATTCCTATTTAATTCACCCTCGTTTTCCAGTGACCAAAATGCACCAGGAAAAAAATCGCCAATATCCAGGAATAAAAATTGGATATACAGTGAATTTTTTAATTTTTGTATTTAATGAGATAAGATAAATAAGAATTTGTGGTTTAAAGATTCTTGTATAATAAATTTAAAAAAAAATACAGTAGGAAAATCGACAAGATCCAGGATCGAAATAAGAATTACAGCAAATTTTCAAAATTCGGGATTTGGTATTTAATGCCAAACTGTATGTAATTGTCAATTTTTTCTCTAGTGTATTTTCATACTTAAAAATTCCACGCATGCTTGAAAAAATGTTAAAACCACAAGTGAAGAAAATAATTCTATGAAATAGCAAATTTCAAATTCTGAAAATTTGCTGTACTTCTAGGGACGACATTAAAATCCTCAAAAATAAAATTCTTGACACTGTAAAATTCCCGTATAGTAACATTCCAAAAACGATAAAATTTCCGAATTGGAAAATTCCCGAAGAGTTTATAATATTACCGAATTTGAAAATTCCCGACATAAAATTGCCTGATTATAAAATATCCGAACTAGAATATTCCTTAATTATTATAAAATTGTAGAATTTCAATAATTAAAAAATTTTGTCTTAATAAATATTATTTATTTATTAAAAATACCATAATAAAATATTTTTCTATCAAAGAAATTTTTGTTTAATATTTAGATGTTTATTGAATTATTGTTTGAAGTTAAAATAAAAATCGTATAAACAAATGAATGTAATAACACGTGCGCCTCAAACAGAACAAAAATTTCTCCGTAAAATTTCTTCGAACCTAATAATATTTTCTAAACAAACTTTGCAGGATTCAAATCAGCACTAATTTATCTCGAAGTTTTTTTAAAATTAATAATTCGATTTTTGAGAACATTTTTGTTGTAATTTAAAAAAATACTATGTACATTTTCAACCAAAAATTTTCATCCAGAAATATATATTTTTTTCAATTATTGTCATCATGAATTTTAAAAAATTTTTAATTTAATTTGATCATTTTAATTTCAAAAAAATATTTATCAAAGAAAAGTTTTTTGAGCCCTGATTTATCTCGAAATTTCGTCTTAGTTTTTGTTTTTAAATTAAAAATTCGATTTTTGAGAGCGTTTTTTGTAATTTGTTTGAAAGACTATGCAAAAAACCTGTCTCAAGCTTCAGATTTGCAAAAATTCTGTACATTCTTAAATGTACTCAAATTTCGGTTCAGACTAATAATAAAAATTAAACTTCAAAGTGCAAAAAATTATAATTTAAAAAATCGTATCTATCATTTATAGAAACATGAACGTATTAGAAATTATAATAATATTTAACAAAAATATAAACATAATTATCTTTTTGAGGGTATTACTCTCAAAATTCAATTTATTTATTAACATCATATCAGTGCTTCTGTCATTATTAATTTTTAATTATTTATTCCAAATATGTAATTTCGGTGTGACTAGACATTGCACTAATAATTATTATATTCGGAAGTGCGGTGTTTTGTTTATGAAGCGATACATGTCAAACTTTTCTAACCTCAAAAAATCTTTCAACTGCTTTACCGTCATATTTTACGAAGAATGAGAAAACCAGCTCTCGACTTCGTAGTACGGTGAGGGCAGCACCTCGATATGGCAGAAAATGTGATGTCCTATATATATAGTTCCCCCACTCTGACACCCCGTGCCGCATCTAGGCTTATAATATCTTTGACCGCTCCTACTAAATAATGAAAGTCTAGAATTGAATAAATAACCAAAATTAAAGTTTAATGAAATAATAGTACGCTCTTGGGAAAAATTCCTGGTAATCAGGAAAATGTATTTATCTGAAATAGGCAGAATAAGCGCTCTTTCCCTGCCCGCGGAGCATCAGTAAAATAGCACTTTATTGTACCGCGACGAGCGCCACGTAAAGTGACAGCAAGGAGGAAGAAGTCAGTGAGAAATGAAAGAAAAGAGTGAGAAGAATTCATTTAAAAACTACGTGAAACTACGGAGTTGATTTTTCACTTATAACGTCGCTCCACGCGCGTGTGTACGCGGTACAATCAAGCGCCATTTTACTTCCACTCCTTGTGTTACATAAGCATAGTGGAAAATTATAAATATCTGTATTACAAATTGTTAATAATTGTTTAATCTCACTTGAAATCCTATTTGCTATTCTAGTTTTGGCCAGGTCTAGAACCTGTTTGACTATGTCGAAAGAAATTTGGAGGGAATCGAGTATAATCAATCTGTGGAGGATTAGAGTTAGCAATTTGAGGATTATGAAGTTCAAGATTATTGTTGGCGATCTGAGGATTATTATGATTATTGTAGGCATTTTGAGGTTGCTGTCGATGTGGAGGAAGAACTACAAGGGTGTCAAGTACTACTTGTTCGGCTTGAATGTTATTTGGCTGATTCACAAAAGCCTCATCTTGACGATGCCACGTTGGTATTTGATTATTTGGTATTTGATTGTTTGATCCTTGATTACTTGGTACTCTCGACACTGCCAATTCTGTAAAAAGAAAGAAGATATTTATGAATTAAATAAAATTGAACAAATATATTGAAACTTGAAACTGTTATTCAAACCACTGATGAACTATGAATAGAACTGAAAATTGTTTTTTAATTATTTGATAGGAGGAGAGTCAATAAGGAGATCAGTTTTACGCACTTGAGCGTACATCACAATATGTATTTTCTATACAGTTTATATTTCTGATCTGCCCCATATTTCTCGAAAACTATTGATTTCGGAAAAATATGCTTATCACTGAAAACATTCATTTTTTCAAGATCTATCGTGTTAAAGTAACTAAATCCGTCAATAGAAAAAAGCAACCTTATAACTCCTTTTAAGCCTGTTCTCAAACAACTTGCGGTTCTAAGGATAGCTATTTTTCGAAATTTATAAAACTCCTATAACTTTTGTAATTTTGATTAAAGTAAAAAATATAATTGAGAAAAGGAGGAAGGTCTCTAGGGCCGGTTTTTGACCCAAATTATTTTTGGGCCAAAAAATCCGAAAAAATTCGTACAGCATCTACTAACAATAAGAAGTCAATTCCACCATAAACAGACCCCCTCCCCTATTCACGCCCACCACCTTCAAAAAATGATAAGTTCACCACTTGTATACGCAGCTGTCAAACTTGTATTTGCTTAATACAGTACACTACGAACTCTCTATGAACTACCTTCACTCTTAGTTACCATTTTTAGCCTTTTTACCGCCCCCCCCCCATTCAGGAGGGTGGAGGGGGTAGTTTTATTAATAATTTATGTGCAGGGTATGTAAATACAAAATATGTAAGCTTGATCACCAGACTTGACTAGGGTATCCTGGGGTTTTTGGGATCGCTGATTCCGAATACAAGGTCCGTTGACTCCTATCACGTCAGAGTCAAGGTCATTTGAAGGGCAAATCGTAAGAAAGGCGATAAAAAAATCCTACAAAATACATTTATTTACCATTATTATTATTCTGATGCCACCTCCTACTGTGAATTTTTCACTACATCCTCTTGCCAGAATCCTCTCTCCTCAATTCCTCTCATACACCGCTCCTGCACATGCTCTCTCCATTTTTTATTCTCCTTATTTTCCTAATACATCACTTTCATTATGTAATTTCCTAACCTGAATCTTTTTATTCTTGTCCATCACCTCTCACCTCATCCCTTTTTTGAATACTTTAGTAATCCTTCATTTTCATCATCTTATATAATTTATTTATATCTTGATACATATATCATCCCCCATCTTTCTATTACTTGCCGTTCTCTTCCTCTTCTCTCCAATTTTTCGTAAACTTTCTGACCCATCTCCTATATCGCTATCCCTGGAGAACTCCCTTCTTTCTTCCCATTGCGTTAACTTTTCCAATCCCGCAATTAATCCTGCCATCACTTCTTTATCCTCTGCTAATATCACTATTGTTCGCGTGCGCCAATGTATTTTGTTTTACTCCTTCCCATACGTTTTCTCTCATTCCTATTGGATCTGCTATCTTTACCCTACTTTTTACCTCCCTAAAAATCTCTACTACTCTCGTTCTTGAACCTTCTCTTATCCCCTTTTTCTTTACAATTTTTTTCCATCTTTTCTCGGTCCAATCATTCAAACGCCGCCTTCAAGTCCACGACATAACAAGGGATGAAATAAACCAGGCGATAGATAATGAAACACTTTTTCATACCAATGTTGTAAAAAATATCGTGAGAAAGGTGATTTCAATCTTCTACCTCCCTAGGCGTACAATATACTGCTGTGCGTCTTTTTATCATTTAGGCTTGTAACACCTTCAACACAAAATTCTGAAACTCTTTAAAAAATTTTTTTTGAGTTTCGAAAATGCTCTTAGCGTGGTGGCTTAAAACTTTCAGGTAAGCGTACAGACAGACCAAACTGAAAAAATGTGGTGATTTTCAGACTCTGTGAGTGCCCGAATGTGAAGGTTGCCTCTAGTTTATGCGATGCGTATAATTGTATAATGTCGCAAAGGTAACTTATGTATAAATTTCAGGTTATTATACACATATGGGAGCATATACATAATATTTGACCCTCTAAATGGCCGCGGGGGTCTGCCCTAACATCATAAAGTGTCATACGAGGGGGTCGCAAAGGTTTTGTAACACTTGAAACTTCTCTGATCAGAAAATAAAATTTGAATCCTCAACCAAATAGATGAATTTTCAACAAACAAAATTACTGTTGACTTTGAAACCGGAAAAGAAAATTTTCCAACGAGAAAATTAATTTTTAATCAAAGAAGATAAATTTTGAAAGAAAAATGGAATCGTTTAATTTTTAGTTCAAGAAACTAATTTTCAATAAAAAAATGAATTTTCAACCGTTTGAATTGAACTAAAAAAGAATTCTTAACAAAATAGTTGAATCCCCAACCAAAATGATGATTTATCAACAAACAAGATTAATTTTCTATCCAAACACATGAATTTTCAACAAAATACATGAATTTTCTACCAAATAGATTAGTTTTCAACATTTAAAGGGAGAATTTAAAATAAATTTGATAAATAAAAAGATAAAATTATTTAATTATATAATCTTCTACCAAAGTAGTTTAATTTTAAACAAAAAATATGAATTATCAACAAATAAGTACATTTGTAACCAAATAGTTTAATTTTCTACTATTGTTGAATTTTCAACCAAAACGACGAATTTTCAAAAAAACATCTGAATTTTCAACTAAAAAGTTAATTTACGACCAAATAGTTAAATTTTCAACTAAAATTGTGAATCTTCAAACGGAAAGAAAAAATAAATTGTTTACAAAGTACGCTGGGAGTACCATTTAAGTGAGGTTTCGGACACGGTCCGAAATAGCCTGCACTTAAATCGAACACTCAGTCCAGCGGTTCCCGCATCAACAAAATGCCAAAGACTCAAATTCTAGGACCGACTTAAATGGGAGTTACTTTAATGGGACTCTCAGTGTAGTTCAACTTTAAACCAGGCCTTTGATTTTTTAACCATAAAAATTAATTCTTAACAAAACATGTAATATTTAATATTTCAACACAAAAATATTTTAATTTAAAATAAAAAAACTGTTGGAATTGCTACGATTATTGCGATATGTATTTAAATGTGATAAAAGTGCGAGAAGAGAAGAGAGGCTGTGCCCTCTCCTCAGGACCATAGGCAAAGGGCCTGAGGGCTTTTCTATAGTTCAGTTCTGTCGTGACAAGCCGTCGGGTAGCACGCAGACATAAAGACTCTAAAGATATAAAGTAAAGTTCCAGTTTTCATTTCCATTCTAAAGTTTCCAGCATTGTATCACAGTTTCGTTAGTACATCCAAATATACAGTTTATCTATTTATTCTCACATATAGTGTTTGTTTCTTTTGACCTTTTTATCATACGCGGTTATTATATTCCATTAGTTCCAACAAAAACAGTTGAATTTAACGAAAAAGACCAATTTTCAACAAAAAAGTTGAATTCTTAACCAAAAGAGTACAAAATAGTTGCATTTTCAAAAAAATATTAAAAATTTATAACCATATAGTAGAATTTTTAACCAAACGAGACGAATTCCAGGCCAAAAATATAATGTTAGATTTTTCAACCAAATATATTTTTTTTAACCAAGAATAGTTTAATTATCTTACCTAAATAAGAAAATTAAGTTCTATTATTTTGGTCTTATGATCAAATTGTAATAAAAAAGATAATACAAGACAATATTGTATATTGCAATGTTTCGAACGTAATCTATCGGTCACCCTCAGGCAAAATTATACCTAATAAAAATGGTTATAAAGAATTAGCTGTATACCATTAAGCCATTTCCCTTTCAGGGTAGGCGTGACACTACCCGATTCGGGTAGTGTTTCTAGGTGGATAGTTTTCTTGTAGTTATACATAAATACAAGTTTGGGCTCACCACACCCATAATATGCAGACAGCACACAGTATTCTCGAATGGTCACCCATCCAAGTACTAACCGCGCCCAACGCTGCTTAACTTCAGTGATCTGACGAGAACTGGTTTTTTCAGCGTGGCATGGCCGTTGGCCAGCTAATTTCAAATAATACAAAGTCATAGAAAAAAAATTATGGGTCAAAAACAATTTAACTTTAAAAAAATACAATTTTGGAGTCCAAATTGTGGTTTGATGAAGAAATTGAAACGGGTTTAACTATCTCTTTGGGTTTTATTAATTCAGTTCAAATTGAAGCGAAAAACCGTGAAAAAGGGGAGTTTTCGTGAGAACATGGATAAAATAAGAATTATTCAAAAAAGGGGAAAAAAGTTTATGGGCGGCCCCTACTCTTTTAAGTTAATCTGCGGTCTAAGTTAATCATTAAATGATATCAGTGTAAAATGTATTTAAAAAATTAATTAATTAGTGCGTGCGTAATATTCTAGTGTACTTTTTGAAATAAAATATCAGAACACGAAAAGCTGATTGTCTAGGGTTTTTGTCACCAAATATTTAGCCTCCATTTATGTCATTATATCATGCTTTACTTACCAATGGAATTAAAGAAAATCATGGAGACGACCACCAGTGTACCAATAACGGGCATAATTTTCTTTTAGAGAGACAAAACTAAATGTTTTTGAATTTCATAAATGACAACTGCTAAATATTTAGAAGTCTACTCGCTATATATGCTACTTGCTATCGTATTGCTCACCAAAAAAATTTTTGATGAACATACGTGGATTTTACAATATAAATTTAATTTATATCCCTTGAAAGAGTAACGGAAAGTTTCAGACTGTGTCTGAAAGTGTAAAAGTCGATAAGACGTAAGAACTATCTTTTTGACATTTTGACTGGTTATTATGCTATTATTATACGCTTTCCAAACACTAAAAATGAATAATTAGCAGCTCTTAAATAAGAAAAATTTTATTTTGAATTCGTGGTGGTACAGTCCTTTAAATTAAAATCATTTGACTTAAAATTCTTCCATTCTGCATTTGGTTCTATTTAACATTATCGAATTATTGCATTTACTTAAAAATCTTCAACTGAAAGTGTTTCCATTCAAAATTGTAAACACTTCTATATTTGAAATTGTTCTGCTTTGAAAGATTTCAGGTTTGAATACTTCAAATTTTTAATCTTACAATTTCAATGACCGGGAAAAATGATTGAACCGCTGGAAAAACGAGAAATTAACAGATATCATCTTAACCTCATTTATAAAAGAGAAAGTGTTATAAGTATTTTGAGCCAAATAACGCGAGAGCATAAAAAAATCTAAAGGAGGAATTGATGCTCCGAATAGAATAAGGGGACATAGCATTCTTTTCATCAAGCGCAAATGAACTTTGACAAGGGAAAAAAAAAAGAATTTCGTAAATATTTTTTCATGAGATTCACGTCAATTTTCGAAATTAATTGAATTTACAAAAATTATAGTTATAAGAACAAATTCAGTAAATTTGGATTCAATTTAATAAATTTAAATCGAAAATTTTTAGTCTGCGATGTGCCGGTAGATTTCTTACTTTTGTTGTTGTTGTGAAAGCGTTTATTCCTTTAATTTTTAAACTTCATCTGTCATTCTATGTTCTTAAAATGTATTTGAAAAAATTCCAAACGAGAATATGATATCTCTGTATTATGAAAATTAACAAATAATAAGGTCAGAGCCGTTAACAATAATGGAATTTTTTTCGAATAAATGAGATAGTGTATGAGACCTTATCTCAGACCAAGATTACGCAAGAGACAAAAAATAATGTCGTGAATTAATCAAATAATTAGAGATTACTCCTCAATTTTAACTTTACTGTATGTTCAGCATTTTATAACTCATAAATTAGAGCCTCTAGCTGTTCCTACTTTTTAGATAGATCAAACTGACTTATCATTTTTACATTCTCATCGGAGAAGATATTAGATTTTTGTACAATTTGACCCCCCCCCCTCTCTGATTGGTCTTTGGTATACTCTTTCAGCGTCCCAAACTGAAGGTCAAGTTCATTAGCCAGCCATTTTGGATAAAAATTCAAAAGGTTAGAGCATTTAAAAAATTTTTGAGACCACTTTTTTTTAAACTTAAGAATTCTATGTACGGCTATTCATAGAACTCAGAAAGACAAACAATTTAGCCTCATGACTTTTTTCGATAATAAAATTACCAGAGCTGTAGCATGTACAAAATTAAAAAAAAAAACGAAAATGAAAATGTTCAGCTAAACAACGCACAATATGAAAAAAGTCAAGGAAAAGAAAAAAGTTGCTTTGTGAACACTCTACAATATTATCATAATAACTTTTCGAATTTTTTTCGAAAATCGGAAATTCAAATTTTGATCGCACAAAAAACAATGAAAAATAAAAAATTCCATTTTGCGGTCAAACTATGCAAAATACGACAAAAGATGAATTCACAAAAATGGTACATTAAAAAAAGATCTACAAATTTGTTATGAATTACTTTTTGCTAGGATGCGTAGTTTTTATTTTATTCGTAAAAAAAAACATCAAAAATAAAACAAATTTTTGAACAAACGACGCAAGGTACGGAAAAAAATTCATCAACAAAAGTTGTACACGCAAACAAGATTTATAAATTTGTTATAAATAATTTTTTATGGGAGGCACGGTTTTTGTTTATTGTTTTAATCGTGAAAAATAACATTAAAAATCAAAAATAATTTTTTGTTGAAAAATGACACAAGTTTCGAAAACAAATTAATAGACGAAAGTTGTTCACTCAAAAAGGATTTGCACATTTTTTATTAATCATTTTTGGATAAAAAGAGTAGATTTTCGTTTAATCGTAAAAAATAAGACTAAAAATAAAGAAATTAAATTTTTGGAAAACGACACAAGAGACAAAAAAATGAATAAACAAAAGTTTTTCAACCGAAAAATATCTACAGATTTGTTATAAACTTTTGTTATAAGAATACATTAGAAATAAAGAAAATCAACTTTTTGGAGAAACGACGCAAGTTACAATAACTTTTTATTTAACAAAATTTTTAAATTATATCCAATTTAATACAATTTAATTAA
Source organism: Andricus curvator (assembly GCA_932195095.1). Lineage (NCBI taxonomy): Eukaryota > Metazoa > Arthropoda > Insecta > Hymenoptera > Cynipidae > Andricus > Andricus curvator. The sequence goes on from CAKNYM010053124.1 coordinate 513,638, forward strand.
ATTGTATCTACAAATTTTCTAAGAAACACTTTACGCTAGGATGCGTATTTTTGGTTTAAACCGTAAAAAATTACATAAAAAATAAACAAATTAAATTTATGGAAATACGACACAAGTTGCAATGAAATGTTTAATAACAAAATTGTTTTTTTTTTGGTATAGAATGCACACTTTTTTAATTATAAAAACAAGGCAATTAAAATACGTATGTTTTAATACTAATGCATAATTATTATGAATTGTAATAAAATATACATTTATTGAAATGATATACATTTTCAGGGTAGCTGAGAATAAAGTTTAATGCATGATGATAAATCAAATTTGTACTTTACTTTGCCATATCTGAATAAGTAATGCAAGGCCGAAGTACAGAAATAAATGTAATATACATTCGATATGATGTCTTTGTCGATGCGTTGACCTTCAGTTTTAAAAAGTCAGTGCACAAATGTGGGGGACGTACAAAGGCCGAGCGCGTAACGCGAGGTAAATATATCATCAAGCGCGAAGCGCGAGAACTAACAGAGGCGCGCGCCAGTCGCGCGCGAAGCGAGCCGCGCGCGATGAGAATGTGCCCGCGCGGCGGGCAGATTTTTTCTTAAACAATCGACGTTTTTATTTATAGTAAATGATAAGAAAGGTGAGGAGAAAAAACAGTCTTTCAAAAATGAAAGTGAGAACTCAAAGAAAATGTTTATTTCTAAAAAAAAAACTTAGAAAAAGAGACTATGTGCCTGGATCAAGGAAATAACATGAAAAAATAGAAAACGTTTATTGGATTACTAGATTCGTGGCTACTTTCACTGTCACTAAAAATTATGAAAACCACATACATTCTAGGGGCAGAATTAGTCCACATAATCATTAAAAAATACAATTTTGATCAATTAAAGAGGTGTTTAACCTGCTGGAAGCAATTAACAAAATCAAAAAAAGACCAAAAACTATACATATATTGTATAATATCATTATAAAATTTGTATTGCTTTTCTTAATTCTCATTACATGTATTGCATACTCAGAAAAATGTTTGTTTATATCAATCAAACCTTTCTTTGACCCTATATCAAAGACAGAATTTGTTTCATTCTAATAAAATGTCTCTAAGTTAAACAATTGTGTGTTTGAATGAAATAAATTTTATTTGAATCAAAAAAATATATCAAATATCAAAAAAATATTTCTTCGCATTAAATGCGAAAAATATCAAGACAAAGAAATGATTTCCTAGAAGGTAGGAATCTAGGTTTATTGAATACGTTTTAGGCGCCTAAAGAAGTCCTTCTTTAGTCCAATGAAATCGATTCCTTGAAATGGATAAATATGTTTTAGAATCGAATAATTCATACATCATTGGAGCAATTAGTTAATTTTTTTTTAGTCAAGAAAATATTCACTCAAGATAAATGAATTTTCATTCAATTGAAGAAATATTTATTTCATGCTAAGAACTGTCAAAACCATAATAATAAAACAGTTATCTAAATTTAAAAAATATTCTTTCACGATAAATCGATATTCGTTCAATTGAAAAAAAAAATTATTTAACACTATAAGTTGATATAATTGTTGCAACGAAATAATGACTTAAATTGAAGAAATACTTATTCAAGATAACTGAATATTCATTCAATTAAACAAATATTTATTGCATTCTAACAATTATCATAATAAACACAATAATAAAATTGTTTGAATGTAAAAAATATTCTTTCAATAAAAATGTATATTCATTAAATTGAAAGAAATATTTATTGCAAGCTAAAAGTTGATATAATAATTGCAACGAAATAATTACTTAAATTGAAGAAATATTAATTGAAGATAAATGAATATTCATTCAATTAAATAAATATTTATTGCATTCTAACAATTATTGTAATCAACACAATGCAAGTATTATTTAAATTTAAAAAATATTCTTTTAATATAAAGGTATATTCACTAAACTGAACAAAATATTTATTTCATGCCAGAAGTCGACATAATCATCGCAAAGAAATATTTATTAGATTCAATGAGGAGAGTAAAGAAAAAATCAGAACAGAAGAAGAGAACAAAATACAAAACGGCTTTGGAGGAATAATGAAACTACTATATAAACAGTTGAAGGAAAGTAAAAGTACAGAGTTTGCTAGCATGAGAAACAGCAAAGGTGAAATGCTATATGATATAGACGGGATAGTAGACGCTTTAAAAGACTCTTTTAAAGAACTATTAGGAGGTGAAGATATAGGACAACAAAACTGCGACATAGAACATAATGCATTAGAAAACCCAATTGAAAAAGTCTGTGTCACTGAGGTCCGAGACATAATTAAGAACTTGAAAAACGGTAAGGCTGCTGGCATAGACAGTATTAGTGCTGAAATGCTCAAATACGGTGGCGAGTACATACCTCACAGGTTGTGCGAATTAATAAATTTATGTATCGAGACGGGGAAAGTCCCAGACGATTGGAAAAAAGCGATTATCGTACCAATATACAAAAGAAAGGGAGATAAAAACAACTGCAGTAATTACAGAGGTATCAGCCTACTAAGTACCGTAAGTAAAATATACTCAAAAATACTTATTCGTAGGGTAATGGAAATCACGGAAGAAAACATATGGGAAGTCCAAAGTGGATTTATGCCAGGAAGATCATGTACAGATCAGATATTTAGCCTAAGACAGATCACAGAAAAAAGCTTGAGAGTAGGAAAGAAAGTTTTCTGTGCATTTATTGACCTAGAAAAAGCATTTGACACGGTAAATAGAAGTAAACTTTGGGAAGTTCTTAAAGAGTACGGAGTAAATGGAGGGCTCCTGCAAGCAATAAAAACAATATATACAGGTAGTAAAGCGAGCGTAAGGGTGAACGGGAAACTGAGTGACTGGTTCGATATTATGCAAGGCGTGAAACAAGGATGCGTTATGTCCTCGTGGCTATTTATCATATTCATGGATAAGTGTCTAAGAACTGCACTCTTCGACGAAGAAGGTGTAGATCTCCAAACAGTCAAGGTACGTGGGTTAGCTTTCGCAGATGACAAGATTGTTATGGCAGAATCAGTCGAGGACTTGCAAAGAATGTTGAATAAACTTCATACAAGCATGAAGGACATGGGACTCAAAATTAACGTAAATAAAACAAAAATCATGGTGTTTGAGGGAAAGAGTGAGAAAACAATGTGCAACATTGTCCTAAATGATGAGAGATTAGAACAAGTTGACAAGTACGTATATCTAGGTAGTCTATTCACTAGCGACGGAAAAATAGATGGGGAGTTAGATAGGCGCATAAATAAGGGTAAACAGGTTATCGGTAGAGCAGGGTCCATCCTAACAAATAAAAACATATCAAAAAAAGCTAAAATGGCCATACACAATTCTATATTCGTACCGACTGTACTATACGGTAGCGAGACATGGACCTGTCAAGAAAAGGACAGGAGTAAAATTAACGCGATCGGCATGAAACCTCTGCGCATAATATGCGGGAAAACACTAATGGACAAAGTCCGAAACGAGACAATCCTCAAAGAATGTGGTGCAAAAGAGACAATAGTTGACACATGGGAAAGAAATCAGTTAAGATGGTTCGGACATCTTGAAAGAATGAAAGATGAACGACTGACCAAACAAGTGTATAAAGGTAAAGTAAATGGCAGAATGCCCAGAGGTAGACCGCCGAAAGAATGGTTAGAATCTTTAAATGAGACATTAATCCGTAGAGACATAAGAAGCCATAGAAACACAAGAGCTTGCATAAAAAAATGCATGGACGTGAAGGAAGCTAGAGTAGTATGCCAGGACAGAAAAGTGTGGCGACAAATAGTTTGTAAACAGAGTGACAGTAGAATGAATGACGCCTGAAACAAAGATCTTGGATACTAATGGGCCCAAGTGGAGAACCATACATAACAATTTTGTGAGGCTCTTCACTTGGGGTGATCGCTAGAGAGATTGATCAGCAACCTGGGTCGGAGCAGTGTTGCGGAGTAAACGTGTCATTTAAATAAATAACACGAGAATTCCAGATCAATCTAAAATATTTATACCTAACACTTATATACCTATCCACCTAATACCTATATTCCTACCTACCTTATACCTATATACCCATATGCACACTACTATTCTCCAACCGAGCAAGTCACGCCTACCCCGAAAGGGAAATGGCTTAATGGTATAATAATAATAATAATAATAATGAGTTCGATTCTTTGAATTGATTCGGACGCGTTTGAATCAATTAATTGTGCATATTTGAATCAAGTCCTTAAGTTTATTCAAATCAAAGCAATAATGATTTAATTCAAAATAATATTAATTAAATTAAAAAGATATTTATTTGTTACAAAGAGTTCATGCATTTATAACAATGAAGCATTTATTTAGATGCACAAGGTATTGTGTTTGCATACATATTTATTTCTTCATTTGAAGGAAATGTTTTATTTGCTTACTAGAATTAAATTATTCATAACAAATAAACATTTTTTCCAACGAAGTAATTATTTTTTCAAATCAAACATTCAATAATTTGGCATAATTTGTTTCAATTGAATACTTCTTTAGATCAAAGAAATCTGTTGTTAAATTTAATATCCATGTTTTTGATTTGAAGAAATATTTCTTTGGCATTTATGGCGAGAGCTAAATACGGCTTTCCGCCTTATAATTTCCATGTTGCGACAGCGCGAGCGTAGTGGTCATCGTTGTGGATTTGACACTCGACGGACCCAAGTTCGATTCCTGCTGGAGGTGGATTTTTCATCGAATTTTTCTGTTTCAGGTTCATCAAGATTGTAAAATATATTTGTGATGCGTTGTTTAAATTAAATATGTATAATACTAACAATGTTAATTATAATTTAGGCTGAAAGAATCCATTTGTTTATTTAGGAAAATATGTACTACAGTTGAAGTACGAACTACTTTATTGCACTCGCGCATGGTTTAGGCCAAATAAATATTTGTTTGAATCAGTGGGATATTATTTTGCTTCAAATACTCAAAAATTTGATGCGAAAAAATAGTTTTGTGAGCCTATAAAATATTTGCTTGACTTTAAAATATATTTCTTTCCATCAATTCACATATTCTCATCTCAAAGAAATATTCATTCCCATTCATGGCACATTCATTTGGAACAATGAGTCATTTATTTGGTTTAAAATGAATATTTTTGTCTTTGATTCATATTTCTTTGATTTAAAGAAATATTTCCATCCGATCAATAGGTCGTATTTTTGAATTACAGTACGCTTCATTGAAACAAAAAATCAAATCTGTCAATTAAAAAAACGTTTATTTTATCCGATCGACAATACTTTCAATTAAGAAAATATTTCTTAGAATTGAAATTGTATTCGATCATATCAACTGACTGATTTTTAAATCCAAATATCTAATTTCATTCAGTTGAAGAAATCGTCCATTCGCTCAAATAATATTTCAGAGGCTGAAGCAATTATTTATTTGCTTCAATAATTTCTTATTTTTCATACAATTAAACGATTTCTTTGAATTGAAGAAATACATGATTGGACGTATTCAGTACGACCATTTCTTTGAATCAAACAAATTTTTTTTGATTCAAAAACTTTTTTTTTTCAGTGTACATGTTAGTCTAATATAAAAAGAGGTTAGAAATATATTCGTAACTAGAATTTATACTCATTCATTAACACAAAATTGTATGAAGCGCTAGAATGATGACCAGTCTAGGGTGGACCGAAAAAATAAATTTTTTAGTTTTCCGATCTGCATAGAGAAAATATCATTCTTCTTATTAAAATGGATTCCTGCGATTTTTCAGAGATTTTTAAAATGATATCTTCCGTTAGCAGAAATGTTTTGAAGTTACACGGAGAGAAATCTGTTGCGAGTACTGCATGGGAACGTACTATGCGGAAAGTGTAGCACGTGTGCCATACTAAAATCGCCTCGATACTGAAAACGCACGGAGTAGTCCGTGCGGAAATAGTACCGGTCCCGAGCGTTTTTAAGATTTTCGAACTGCGCATGCTTGCGTTTACCATAGGCGACAAGCGAACCTGTATAAACTCCTACCTTATTATTGAGATGTCATACAAGCAACAGTTGATAATTCTCACTTGCTTTCACAATAACACAAATTTTTTCACTTAAAAAGACCGTACTGACATCACGAAAAATCACTGACCATAATCGTCCGTCCACGAGAATCAACCACAAACAACAACACTGAACGCGTCTACTTGTTGCCTATGTTAACCGCAAGCATTCGCAGTCCGAAAATCTTAAAATCGCTCGGGACCCGTACTAGTTTCGCACCAACTACTCCGTGCGTTTTCAGCATGGAAGTATTGGTGCGTTCAGCGCGTCAGTGCGCATGCCCTTTTCGCATTGGATACTTTGATACTAAGGCAGCACGGTTACCGACCGATGATTGCAATCTTCTTTTACATTATCTGCATCGAACACTCGCTTGCGACAAGAGCAATAGCGTACGATGCGATACTCGCAACAGATTTCTCTCCGTGTAGAAAGATAAAAAAAAAAAATTTCGACCTATTTCAATGCTGCTTCCATAGTTGCCTTTAGAATCATTTCCCCCTGTACAAATTTGTTCATTGCAGTATGTCATATTATTTCAAAAATCATTTTTTGAAGAAAAAAACTCCTGGTGATAAAAAACTTACATAAAGTCACAATTTTATTTAAAAACTAAACATTTTCTGTAATCTAAAGTGCTTAAAAGACGTAAAAACTTTTTTTTTTAATTTATCTTTTTGTTATGTCTTTCATACCATAAAGGCGCATTAGAATCTTAAAGGACATATCGAAATATTAAAAAATGTGCCTTGAGTGCGCCAGAAAGTAAAGAAATTTGGGCGTCCGCATGAAGAGGGCCGTTATGACCAGTCCTAGTTTAGCAGACATTCACGTTTTTCTAAGTTGAGGTCAAAATTATTATTTTTGGGTTTGAGTGGGGATGTTAATGGGACCTACAGTGCATCTATTGGGACTGTGCTCCTATTTAGAAAGTGACCGTAAGTAGGTATATTTGATGTTCGAAAAAAAAGTATAAGACGTGTACTTATGGAAATCGCCAAGTTTAGATGCGTTTTTCTCGCCATAAGGGCTCTTTTTATGCACTCCCACACATATTTTTTATGGCTTTTCTTTGCGAACATAAAATATAACAACTTCCGGTTACTTTCGAAATATAAGTATAGTCCCAATAGATGCACTATAGGTACCAGTATCATCCCCTAATGAAACTCGAAAATAATCATTTTGTCTTTATCTTTGAAAGACGTGAATATCTCCAAAACTAGAACCGGCTATAAGGGCCCTTTTCATGCGGACACCCACATTTCTTTACTTTTTGGAGCACTCAAGTCACATTTCTTAATATTTTGATGTGCCTTCTTAACTTCGCAGACGCCTTTATGGCCCATCTCCAAAATCTCTCATACAGACTTTCCATTCTCTGATGTTTTTTCCATCTTCAAATTTTTACTTCATAACTCAAAACTGACCATACAACCATACAACAATCTTATTTTACCTATATCCCATACTTGTCCCATCACTTAACTCGCGCATTCTAATCTCTTTCTCACCTGCAGCTCGCTTCCTCCTCTCGCTTCGAACGAAAATCGTATGTAGCAAAACTCCTTAACCAACTCTGCCACCAGGCTATAAATCTTCCATTCGTATTCTAATTTATGCTTTATATTTCCGAAACACATCATCTAAGTCTTATTTACATTCACTCTTAGACCCTTTACTCTCACATACTTTTCGAACACTCTCATCATTAGATTCATTCCTCTCTTATCATCCTCTACTAGCACTACGTCATCTGCATATGCTAGTGAATGCACTTAGCCTGTTCTTAACGTTGTCCCCCCTTTTTCTTTTCCGCCCATCTTCTCCTCTGACTCTGCCAGAAGAACACTAAATAGAAGTGGACTCAATGGGCACCCTTGCCTGAGCCCCATTCCTTTCCAGAATTCCTCTCCTTCCTTTTTCATAATCTTCACCCTTACCTTAGTTTCCAAAAATATTTCTTTTATCCTCTCTACTAAACCTTCTTCTACTCCTCTCTCTTTCTTGGCTATCCATAACGCCCTCCTGGTAACTGAGTCAAATTCTGCCCTAAAATGTACAAACAGTGCGACTAATTTTCCTTTCTTGCGCCCTAGGTTCCTACTGACAAAATAGTTAAGCACGTAGATGTTGTATGCTGTCCCCATCCCTTTCCTAAAACCCGGTTTGTTGTATGGTATACTTCCCTTTTCTTCCACCTATCTTTCCAACCTCTTTCTAAGCACTTTCGCGTAAATTTTTCATCCCACCGACATGAGTGTGATACCAATATATTCCTCCACCCTTACATTCTCCTTCATCCTATCTTTACTTTCCCTGCATTCATCGTCCCACCAACCCAATAACTAAATTTGACTTTTTCAAATTTCGAAACTTTATTTTTGAAAATATTTTAGAAATGAGGCTGAGATTTTTTCCTATAGGACCTCCAATTTTCAGAATGATATTTTAATTAGTGTTTGAGTAATCGAAAGATAAATAACCAGATACCACGATAGGGCGGAAGGTGCGCGATATCTTCCCAAAAATTGTACCCCCATCACATGCATCGTTTGATTATTCAAAGACTAATCAAAATGACATTCTGAAAATTTGGGGTCCTTTAGGAAAAAACCTCAGCTTTATTTCTAGACTATTTAAAAAAAAAAAATCTGCCCGCTTCGCGGGCACATTCTCATCGCGCGCTTCGCGCGCGGCTCGCTTCGCTCGCAAGTTTGAGCGCGCCTAGGGCGCGCAACTGTTGGATCTCGCGCTTCGCGCTCGATTATGTATTCACCTCGCGCTACGCGCTCGGGCGTATCTACATCGCGCTTTACGCTCGGTTACTCTAGATTTTTCAACTTCGTGTTCGACTTCGATGAAAAGAAAAAGTTTGTTTGCAAATATTATAAAATTATCAAAACCTCTACATATTAAGTGATTGTTAAATTTGTTTTTATTTTAGACTGAAAAGGAACTTTATTTACTCAAGGTTCTATCGACCTTAAGGAACACATTCTCATCCAGACACTCGCGCTTCGCGCTCGATATTTGATTTGAAAATCATTTGAACCTTGCGTTCCACGCTCGGTTCTGTGCACCGTATGATAGAAACAAAAATGTTTGAACGCACTTACGACGTGCGATTTGGTAAATACACTGAGCGTGCACTTTGTGCTTCGTGTTATATGTTCTTCATATACAAATTACTAAATTTGTATTTGATTTCAAATGAAAAATAATGATATAATTTAGGCGACAAATTTTATTCATTAAAATTTTATTTTAGCTTGTGCCGTTTATCAAAAAAGTTAATTTTTTTCATTTTGAATATATTCTTACAACAAAAATTGATTACAGGTTTGTAAGTCTTTTTTGAATGCACAATTTTTGTTCATTTATCTGTTTTCGTACCTTGAATTCTTTTCAAAAATCGATTTTTTTTTACTGTCAATGTTATTTTCACGAATAAAACAAAAACTGCGCATCCTATTAAAACATGATTCACAACAAATTTGTACCTCTTCCTTGGATGAACAAATTTTGTTTTTGTCATTTTTTTCGTAGCTGGTGTTATTCGTCAAAAAATTTGATTTTTCTATTTTCAATGCTGTTTTTTACAAATAAAACAAAAACTACGCGTCATATCAAAAAGTGAATGATGAGAAATTTGTAGATCTTTTTTGGGTGCACAATTTTGGTGGAATGATCTTTTCTCGTATCTTGCATAGTTTCACAGCATCCTTTGAGCATTCGAAACAGCCAGTCTCCATTTATTGTCTGAAACTTTTCTGAGGGCATGCTTTTCGTCAACCGAAGTGTCAATCCAATTCGAGAATACAGTATTATTTAAGTTATTCATTATTCAAAGTAAACTCCCAACTTCCAACTTGATGCGAAAAATGTTTGTCATAAGTTTAAAATCATGTGCAAAATGAGAAGCTAATTCGTCATAAGGTGGTGTTTCCAGTCATAAAGTCAGTCCCACCATACTTCGGTGATTTAAAGAGTGGTATGAAAACGAAGCTAGAAACAAAGGATTCATAATCGGTTTGTGTTGTATGCTGAGGAAGGTACGAGCCTTCAGCATTTTGGCCATAAAATTAAACTAAAAATTCCCTAACTCCAAATATCTATGAATCTAAAAAAAATTATCGCCTTTGGATTGAAGTTCCCAAACACCAACAAATTTAAAACAGTTTTACAAATTGCCATATATATACCATTAAACCATTTCCCTTTCAGGGTAGGCGTGACACTACCCGTTTCGGGTAGTGTTTCTAGGTTTTTCTTGTAGTTATAAATAACTTCAAGTGTGGGCTCACCACACCCACGATGTGCCAACAGCTCTCATGTCAGTATTCTTGAATGGTCACCCATCCAAGTACTAACCGGGTCCAACGCTGCTTAACTTCAGTGATCTGACGAGAACTGGGGTTTTCAGCGTGGTATGGCCGTTGGCCATAAGTTTCTATAAATTTCCGTTAGCTTTCATAACTTCCCAATACCCCCTGAATTTATATTTTCAACGTCCTTTTTTTAAACATAAATCAAGTTTGACGAGAAGAATTGTAAAAACCGGAACATTTAATAATAGTATATTGTGCTCCGAGGCAGCGAAGTAGTCCTTTTACGGATCCAACTTCACAAGGAACAATAATATCGGTTGGTGGTAACCAGAACCGAACTCCATTCTTAGACTGTTGTCGATAGAATCCAAATAGCTCAAAATTTTTTTGGTCTTTACAGTCTTATAAAAAAACAACACATTTAACTTATTTTGTCAAACATTTTTTAATAGGATCAACGTTTCGGCTCGGCTGAGCCATTCTCAAGATCTAAACAAAATAATTTTATAAAATTTAATAAATTGTCAAAAGTTATATAAAGAAAGTCGAAACAACGAAATGAATAAATATATATGGTTTGGAAAAAACTAAAAACATTATCTCTAGCGAGATATTAAAGATCAACACATGTGTACTACATTTTTGAAAAATAAGTTGAAGGCAACAGGTTAGGACGATGACATGAACATACACTGAACAAACAGTCTGGTGTTTACAATAAGCAAACCTACAAATTCACTTTTCAATTATAACGATGGTCACATCAAAACAAACCCAAATGAGGCATAACGCGCCAAAAGTTGAATATTTGAGAATATGGGTTTAAATGATTAAGGAAACATGATCAAAATTATTTTAATATACTTTGATAAATTTTATTAATGTTTAACGTTTCAATCTGTAAATTATTCGATTTTTTGTGAAATTTATTCATGAAAATGGACTCTAAAATACCTTTTTTAAATAACATGATAGGTTAATAACATGATAGCAAGTATTGAAAATTGCATTGAGACTATAGATAAAGAGGAAAAGAAAATGGAAATTAGAAAAACTGTTACTAAATTAATCTCAAATCATAATAAAATGAATAGTTTTAAAAAATTAGATAAATCGATAGATTTGGAAAATAAATTTCAAAAGGAATGTAAAGACTTAATTTTTTTAAAAGCTGACAAAGGCAATATTACTGTGGCCATAAATTGTGTTGATTCTGTATCAACAGTGGAAAATTTACTTAAAAATGATATTTTATATGAAAATATTAAAACCAGTCTGGTTCCAACCATTGAAAATAAAATTAATGAAATATCAAAACGATGGGAAAAAAAGCGTTTTATTAATAATTCAATGACTACAAAATTGAGAGTTCATAACAGTTGTGTTGCAAAAGCTTGTGCGCTCCCATAGGTTCACAAACCTGATTTGAAATGGAGATTGATTGTTTCTGTAGTAGGTAGTCCAACGTATAACTTATCTAAATGTATTGCTAATGTTTTAAAACCTGTAACAGGTATTTCTGAAAGGGCAGTAAAAAATAGTTGGGATTTAAAAGAAAATTTAAAAAACATTGTGGTTCCGTCAGATCATTCATTATTATCATTGGACGTAATTTCCATGTTCGACAGTATTCCGTTAGATCTTGCTTTGGATTGCATAGAAGAGAAATTGAATTTAAACAAAAATTTAACTAGGATAACAAAAAATGAAATCTTAACAGCTACACGGATTGTGTTTAACAATATGGTTTTCTCTTTTAACAATAAATATTACAAACAATTATCGGGATGCCCTATGGGGTCACCTTTGTCTCCGGTTATTTCAAATTTGGTGTTAGAAGATGTGGAAAATAGAGCCCTTTCGTTATTAAATTTTACACCTCTTCTTCATAAGCGTTAGGTGGACGACATTTCAACTATAATTCCAACTAACAAAGTGTTTGACTTTATCAATATTTTTAATTCTATAGAGTCCTCCATTCAATTCACTCATGAATTGGAAGAAAATAACTCAATAAATTATTTAGACATCACGATTAAAAAAACATTGGATGGTAATTTAGAAACTAATTGGTTTAAAAAGAACTCTTGGGCAGGTAGATACCTAAATTTTAATTCCCACCATGCCTTTCATAAAAAAGTTGGTCTGATTAAAGGTTTGATAGATAGATGCATAAAGCTGAGTGACGTAAAATATTGAAAATAAAATTTAAATCAGTTAAAAACTACTTGATTACTTATTGACTATCCTTAGCAATTAATTAATAAAATTTTCGAAGAGAGAATTTTCGGAATTTACAATAGTAGCCGTAAAAAGAATAAATGGATTAATTCGTATATCAATACAGACCTTAAAGTTACTCTTCCATATATTGAAGATTTATCTGAACCTTTAACGGGTTCTTTACGAAAATTCAACATAAACGTATATTTTAACAATGTTTCTTCTTTAGATAAATTTTTAGTCAATTAAAAAAAAAAGATTTCGATAGCATTGATTGTTTGTCGGGTGTCGTTTATTGTATCGCTTGTGAAGGCTACAATAAGTTTTATATTGGTGAAACCGGCAGGAGATTAAAAGATAGAATAGCTGAACACAAAAGAGATTGTGTATTGGGTAATCAAAGTACAGGTTTGTCACAACATGCCTGGAATTTTGATCATCATTTTGATTTCGAATTTAGAAACATTCCAATTTTGGCAAGGGGAAAAAAACCTATTTAAAAGACGTATTTCAGAGTCCATTTTCATTAATAAATTTGCAGATTGAAACGTTAAACATTAATAAAATTTATCAAAGTAGTCAAAGCTTGCCGTCCCGGTTCTACTCTACTCGTTTGGGGTGGTTCAATGGACGAAGAACGAGCTTAAGGCCCTTGATGTCACCACACGTAAGATCATGCGTATGCATGAAAGCTTGCATATCAATTCGGCAGTTCCGCGATTATACATTTCACGCCGTCAAGGCGGACGCGGACTTCTGAATCTCCATTGTCTTCATAACCGAATTGTTCTAAGTACAGCTTACATCGTTGTGAATGGAAGAGATCCTCTCCTAAAAATGTCAGGAACCGCGAGATGATTGGCGAAGGAGCGTTCGTTTACAAAGCCGCGAAGCAAGCGGCCGAGACCCTTGGCCTGAATTTTAACATCAGAAGTGAGAAAAGTGCATTACTCCATCTACCTAGATGCTTCACTTCTAAAAACCAAAGTCAAGAAAGCAGAGGTTGAAAAATTTCACCAATAGCTACAAGAAAACAAAATGCACGGCAACTTTCACAGAAATGTAAAAAACAGTTCTTGTCGAAGGAGCAAACTTTTGCTTTCCTCAGATCATCAGGGCTTAATTCATGAACAGAGGGTTTCATTTTTGCATGTCAGGATGGTGTCATTTCCACCTTAGCATAGTGTGACCGCATTTTATGTCAAGAAGTTCCCAGCGATAGGTGCAGAGCGTGTCATGCACAGGCTGAGTAAAAATGCTTTATTACCATCTTTGTCGCTCTTACGGTGTTGCCCGCGACCCTGCCGTGCCGAGCGCTCCAAGGGAGATAGTGTCAATTGTCCAAAACGAGAAGTGCTCAATTTTCTGCAACTACGATTTTCGGACAGCAGTCTTCGTTGCACACTCGAGGCCTGATATCGTTCTCCAAGACTTCGAGAAACGAAATATATTCGTGATCGAATTCTCGGCTCCGTCCGAATACAACATCACTGCCACGGAGAAAGAAAAGGAGGAGAGGTATCAAGACCCAAAATATTCGGTACAAGTAGTTGTTCTTGTGAAAGGTGCTCCCGGAGGTGTGAAACTATCACTGGCTCGTAACCTTAAAGCCATACCTGCGTGCCAAAAATATGTCAAGGCACTTGCGAGATGGATGCAGAAAGCTGTCATGCTTGGGTCGCTTCGTGTCCTCAAGACACACGAGGTTTTCGCTGACCTGTCGCTGTGATTTCATTGTGCCCTATGACCAGCCATCTCACGATTGTGAGACGTGGCCATAATTGTGATTTAATGCGGTTCTACTGGGAGCCGGTGTCATTTTTAGATGGCAGGTGCTCTCAGTGAGACCCTGCGGTGGTTGTTTAACCCCTTTTTAAAATTATATATGTATCAAATACATTATAAGTACTTGCAGTATTTTTCATTGAATAAAAATAATTTGAATTTTAAATTGTAGTTTTCATTTTTTTTTTCAGTAAAGATTTTAAAAAAGAACTATAATCGACGGCCCAGAGAAAATAGTCTGAACTTTTAAGACTTCCAAAAACAGTATATATATCAACTATTTTCTTTTCCACTAGAATGTCGTTTCTTCGTTATACAAAGATACGACACTCTAGTGAAGTAAAATATAGTCGATACAATCTGCTTTTGGAAATCTTGAAGTTGAGACTATATTTTTCGGGACAGTCGTGTTATTGTACGGACCATACTAGTACTGCCGAACAAACTAAAAAGATACATAAGTGACATTTTTATGAAAAATGAGTTTTTGGTATCGTTGTATCCGTAAGAAAAAAGCTGCATCTAACTGTGTTAATAAAAATGATTAATTATTGATGTTTATTGCAAAAAACAATTGTGTATAAATGAGGAAAGTCAAAAACGTTGAAAAATACAACATAAAGAGATACACAAAGCACTTTGCGTGTCCTAAAATTTGTACAAGGCATGTAATACGTCATCCGCATACAAATAAAAAAGAACCTAAAGAACTTTGTGTATTTTTTGCCTTGTAAAAGTGACCGAGTGCGGAGCGAATTTACAAACAAAAAGAATCGCTCGCCCTTACGCTTGTTTTAGACTTGTGAAATAGCTCGGGCCTGATCTAGAATCGGCTATACACTAGCGACGATCGTTCGGATAAGTTCGGGACAGCCGCTGAACACACAGTGTCCCTTACGTATGCTTTGTTGTTGTATTTTGAGGCCGTGCTCGAGCTCTTCGATAAAGGCATCGTTCGCAAGTGACTTTGTGTTCTTTTTGCCTTGTATTTTTGACTTTCCGGAACTAGTAAAAAATCGCAAGTCCAGTTTCTAATAGAAATTGTTTAAAAAATCAATTTTGTATTGCAAAATATGAAAGAGCACATTATTTTCACCCAAATAGTGTACCTAGATTATTCAAAATTTTATTCTTCTTTAGGCAAACAGTTTTTCTCGATTTCCTCAGTTCGGGTGAGATTGGACTTATGTATCTTTTTAGTTTGTACGGCAGAGTAACCGACTAGACCCCGGCTGGGATAAGTCGGGTCAACTGGCCAGCCCCCGATTAATTCACCGTAACCCAAATGGTCGGGGACACTAATCAGTTGTCTCGACTAGCCCTCGACTTAAAGTGGGGCCAACTGGTCGGATACTCGACCAGTCCTCCATTTGCATTTCCACACGGGATGTAATCTTAATCGAAATAAATTAATTTAATATATGTTTATAAAATGATGGAGGAGCTAGTTTAAAAATATCTCAATTTAGCAGATATTTTTGTAACTAGGCAAGACTAATTTACTCGACAATATCATGCTGACCCAATTCAATTACTTGAAAGGGGTCAATTGAGATACGGAATTCAATCGAATTTATTACTGTATGATTGCAGAAATCAATAATATTTTGGAAAATATGAAGCATTATATTAAATTATTATTCATATACAGAATTTATAACTTTTATGATAAAACTTGGAACAACTAATAAATAGAGCCTTCTCCTTCTCCTGATGAGAAGGTACTAATTTTATGTAAAATTTGACTCATTCGGTTTCAATCAACTCTCTACGTTTTGAGACCCCCCAAGTCAGGAAGAAAGATTTTCACGAAGGTGTCTGTCTATCTGTCTGTAGTCTAGTCTGTAGCCTGTAGTCTGTTATAATATCATGTCAGCACGGTAACTTAGACTTTTTTCGATAAGAAGAAAATTATCAGAGTTATAGGATTTTCAAAATCAAAAAAACAAACGAAAATGAAAATTTTAAGCCAAAAAACGCACGATAGGGGGAAAAGTCAAGAGAAGCAAAGCATAGCTTTTTCAAAACCCTTCAAGATTATCATAACAACTTTTTGAAATTTTTCGAAAGATCCAAAATTCAAAATTTGGTCGCACAAAAAATAATGAAAAATCAAGCATTCCATTTTGCGGGAAAACTATGCAAGATACGAAAAAAGATGAATAGAAAAAAATTGTGCACCCAAAAAAGATCTACAAATGCGTTATCAATCACTTTTTGATATCATGCGTAGTTTCTGTTTTGTTCGTAAAAACCAACATTAAAAATAAAAAAATAAAATTTCTGTACAAACGACACAAGCTGCGAAAGTAATAAATATACAGAAGTTGTTCACCTAAAAAAGAGCTACAAATTTCTTTCCAATCAGTTTTTGATAAGACGCGTAGTTTTTGTTTTAATGGTGAACAATAACGTTACAAATAAACAAATTACATTTTTGAAAAAAAAGATACAAGGTACAATAAAATGTTTAACAAAAAAATAGTTCTTGAATCAGATCTGAAAATTTGTTTTCAACGTTTTTTCTCACAAGACACGTGATGAGAATGTGTTAGTTACAGACGAAGGAGCTTTAACCAAAGAGAATTCACAATAAATTTCAGTTGTCGATGGTTTGACCTTTGATTTTAAAAGTCCTATGCAAACATGTGGGGGATGTACAATGCAGATTTTTTCAAATACATTTCCGCTTTTATTTTCGAAGTAATATGGACTCTAATTCCTTACATATACTTTTAAATAAATAAATTAATTTGATAAAATAGCAAGAAATTAAGATTCGGTATATGCTTCTGCTAAAATTGGAATTTATATAGATACCATTTTTAAGCTAATTTAAATAGGCAATTTGTTTTCTTTCACTTCGAAAGGTAATTTCCAAGAATCCTGAACTCACACCAACATTTATCGTACAATCTGAAGCTGTCTATGTTCCAACTTTGTGTAGGAACTGAAGGTAATTTTAGAACGTGGCTTAGTAATATATGTATTGGAATGAAGTCTTTGGCACGAGTAGGTTAAAAATGGATTACTCATATATGTATATTGTAGCCAAGTGAAAAGATTCGAAACTATAATGGTATGTTCCTTGAAATTCTTGTTGTCAGTACTTAATACTTGTTGAAATAGTAATTTCACTTCGAGGCAATGTTGAGCTTCAGAGTCGTCTTTAATATACTCTTTTATAAGAAGGAACATAAAAATATTATGAATTTAAAGAAAAAAAATATATTGCTTGCAAATGCTGAAAGTGTTATCGAATATATTTTACGGGTTTACATAATATAAAATTTTATACGCATAAACATTTGAAAGATAATATGGAAGATAAAATAAAGTTAAATTTGTAATCAAACTTCGTTTTCTTGAAAAACTTGATTTTTGTTCTAAGAGGTAAAAACTTATTTACTCTGTTTTATACCATATAAAAAATTAGGACAGAAAAATATTATCATAATGTTATCAGCTTAGGATAAAAATTTTTTAGCTTTAAAAGCATGTGGACATGAATACATTCCTAGCTTTTCTACTTAATATAATCATATCGAGAACAAGAATTATTAAAAAAATAAAATTTTAATGAAATTAGAAAATCATGTTTTTCGAGAAAACAAAGTGCGATTAAAAATTATGAAGATGATGCGGCTTCTGTATAAATTTTTTCAAGGAATAATTTTGCTATCTCAACTTCTTTCATATGTATCTCGCTTCGTTTTTGAGAAAAACTGTATATTTTCATTTTTTTACATTCTTGGTTTTCGCACTTTCGGTTTGAAGTCATTTCAACAGGAACGTGCGCGTCGTTCGGCTAAAAATTGACATTTTTAATTCCAATAGCATTTACGTCTGATAAATAAAAATCAATGAGCTGGCTCAAAAAATTGTTCAATTAAAATTTGTAGGTCTTTTAAAGAGGTACAATTGATCAGTTGAGATTTTTTACGTGTCTCATTCCCCTTAACTTAAAATTGAAATTTTAGATTTTTTTCATAGCATTTTCGATGGATAATGCCAACACGACGAGCTCAATAACAAAATATTTATAACAAAATCTGTAGGCCCTTTAAAAAGCTATGATCCTTCTTGAAAACTTCTTCACTTTACTCGTATCATTTGGCTAAAAATAGAATTTTTTTCATAGTACATATTTTTGATGCATAAAATCAAAACGATGAGTCCTATAAAATAATAAATAAAAATAAAAGCTCGATTCGATCCATTCATTTTTTAGAGAGTTATTCCGTCTACGGAAGGATAGCCGGACAGACAGAAGCCATTGTCAAAACTTGTTTTTCGGCTTCAGGGGTGTCAAAACGTAGAGATTAGTTGAAAAACTGAAGTGTGCGCATGAAGCTAATACTTTATCATAAATTACGAGAATGTAAAAATCGAAAACATCTATCAAAGGAGAATAGAATACAAAAAAGAAAAATTTCATATATTGTATATAATATATAGTTAAGCAGCTATTTGCTGAATTGAGAATTTGAAATAACGTTCCTACTATTAAAATATTATGTTGCATAAGTGATTGCAAAGAATTTATCGAACATGTGGCGAATGGCAATAATACCAAGTCCAAAAACCTGGTTAAATTCAAGCACGTTCTGTTGTAATATTTGAAGCAAATCCAATTTGTGCCATAAATATCGAATTTTTTGCATTAATTTTTTTTTATTTTCAATCGAGAAGTAAAACCTTAATAAATAATCCAGAAATTGAATTAAGAGGAAATTAAGTGATTAAATACCAATATTTTAAACACCAATAATTACAACTTTGACATTTTTGAGATAGAGTTTGCTTATTGAGTTTCAAAAATTGAGAGAAATTTCTATTTAGAAGAGAGCCTAACTGACAAGTAATAGCACTTTTCGCGAGAATTTCTGAGCAGAACTAGTGTGCAATGACTGGAAAGGGGACTAGGTTTGTATTGATTTCTGAGCAATGCTGATAGCGATTCGGTGGAACTTATCAAGACTAGAATCTAAGCTGTGAAGTTACTGGATGTAGAGACACTTTCCATTCAAAACACACTTTCGCATATGATTGTACTATGTATAATCAGGTTCGAACCTTACCTGACGTTTTATTGACGTTTTAAGCGAGTCTCCGCCTACTGCATACAAAAAGTTTCAAATCGTCGATTGTTGTTGAAGAACGATTAGAATTTAGCGTGTGTGCTGCATACGATTCTCTATATACACTTTTTACACTTATACAGTTCACTGCATTTATTCCACGCTCCATTTATGTAATATCTTCCCTACTGATGGAGTGGTGGATGACCTATTGCTTTAGATGGAATCAGAACCATACTATTCAAAATGTGAATGAAAAATAGATTTCGTTCTGTAATTTTTTCCTATTATTTCTGTGAGAAAATTACACGTTCATCGTAAATTTACACCGATTTCTGAAGGAAATTTTTCATAACTTTATGAAATTTACAACAAACGTATCATTTCCCCAAAGCAATCATAGGAGATGAAAATACCAGTACATTTTGGAGAAATTACAGAATATTTGGCTTTTTACATTCTCATAATTCATGGTGGAAGGTATTAGAATCGAGCAATTCCATCTCAAATCAACTGAAGAATGTTAACTATTGTTAGTAATTTTGATTAATATTCCAGTCTTCGTTCTCTTAGGTGTTGAAAGAAAAATCCCTTATTAATTTTTAAAAAATTCAAAAAACTTTTCAGATATTCAAAATTTAAAATTTTAATGCTTTTTTCATTAAAGTTTCATGGCTTGGGTGATTATAATGATATTAAGGCGTAATTTTTAAGAATTTTATTATTAGACGCTGTTTTAAAGCAACATTTGTTGGGAAAAAAATGTTTGAGACTTCTTGGATTTTTTTAAAACAAATTTTGAAACTGCATTTCTGAAAAAAATCAACTATTCATTTTCTTCAATTATTTTCAGAGATAGCTAACAATGTCCTCTACATGCCCTGTAAATATCAAAATGAGATGTCCTTTAGTTTTCGAGAAATAATTAAAAACGTACGCCGAAACGATGCACACGATGTAAAAAACCATTTAAACAATAGACGAACAATATACGAATATTATAATCGTATGCACGAACATCATAGTTCAGACTCTCGGTCGCTGGACACGCCATGCCACGGTATACGTTCTTAATTATTTCTCGAAAACTAAGAATGATCGTATTTTGACATTTACAAGGCTTTGAGAGGACATTGTAAGCTACCTATTAAAAAATTAAAGAAAGTAAAAAGTGGTCTTATTTCGAATATTAAAAAAAAACACCTTTTAGTAGCATTAAAAGCACGAAAGTTATGAAAGTTAAAAAAAGGTCCATGAGTTTGTCAATCTGTCTGTCGGCCTCTACCCCCTTCTCTCTCTCTCTCTTTCTCTGTCTGTCTGTAGATTGACGACGCGATAACTTTCGAAGACATTTGTTAATAAAAATTTTCTTTGGTACATTCAATTTTCGTCCAAAAAAGCAGTTCAAGTTCGTGAATTCAAATTTCATACGAAACAACACGAGGTACTACAAATAGGCCATATACTAAATTGTTACCTTTAGTAATTACTACAAAATCACCTTTAATCGTTTTTGTTAGGAATATTGGTTTTCGTTTTAATCGTAGAAAATGATATTAAAAAAAATTACGAGAGCTAAGTTTCTCGCCTTAAAATGACCTACAAAATTGCCCTCAACCATGTTTTTGATAGCACCCATATTTTGGCCATGAAATTAGAATTTTTACATTTTCATCATTTTGAGACACCGTGAGTTAAAAAACTGGTTTTTACAAACAGATCTGTCTGTCTGTCTGTAATCTGGCGACACTATTATTTACGGTTTTAGCCATTAATTACGGCTAATAATGATTATTGCAAAATAAGCCATAAAATAATAAATATGAAAATAATAATAAGGACTAAAATTTGTATTTTATTTTGCAATGTCTGAATAAGTAGTCCCGGGCTTAGGTAGAGATAAATAATGTAAAATGCATTTAATATATAATAGAGTTAAACGTAGTAAAGAGTATTTCGTGTTTCGGACATTCGGACATATGTTAATCGAGGGCAAAGCGCGAGTCACGTGATAAGATTGTATTCGTTAAATCCGAAACAGCTTTAACAAAACGGATTCCCCAATCACCAAATGACAGTTGGCAATGGCTTTTTATTTAATTAAAAAAGGCACAGATATTGGGGGTGTACAAATACCGAGCGCGAATTCCTTGTATGAACTTTACAACTTTTCTGTAAATTTTCCTCAAAGATCACGGTTGTTTTTGTATCCTATGATTGTTGAGGGAAAATTAAATGAAACTTCTCACAGTGCACCAATAGCCTCTGTTACATGATTTTTTCCTGGATCTTCAGCCCTCCGAGTACTAGCCGTGCCTATGCTCGTTAACTTCAGCGCAGCGATTTCAAGAGAGCTGGAGTTTTCAACCTTTTAAATTTCCTATAATATATCAGCAATTGCTATAAATGATAACATTAATAAATTAATTTTTTTCATGTCAATATCTGAAGATTGCAATAGAGGATTAATGGTTTGTTCTCTTTTTCTGTTACAGTGAAAAAGGCGAGATTCGTCGGGGTTCAAGGTTGGTATTGAATATATTATATTTTCTTGAATTTAAGTTTCTACTTTCAAAAAAACACGGCATAGCTTTCTTAATATGTATAAAGGAAACACCTCTGAATATTTTCAATCCGATTATATCTTCTATTGTCCTAGATTTAAAGAAAGTTTTCCTATATTGCTGCAAATATTATAGCGAAATGTAAATATATATATTAGGCTGGTTCAAAAAAATCGACTATTTTTTTGTTCGAAACCGCCTGTGAAACGCAGAGCTCCTAATATTAATATTTAGAGGTCGCTCATCGCGAATTTCTATTTCCCATTTAAATAGCATGTGAATTTTTTTTTAACTGGAGTTTTGTAACTCTTGAACAGCTTAATGAATTGCTAAGGCCATAACATATTCTTGTAGGGAATTCGACGCTCTACAAAAAGGGTCTCTTATGATTTTTTTATAAATGTACTCCTTCAAAAGTTATTGAAGGTTAAAGTTGAACACATAATAAATTTATCGTTTCTTTTTCTTAATTTTTGGCAAAAATTTGAAATTTATCACTAATTATCGTAATAGTTTTTTCGGAAATTTTATAGTTTAAAACTTTCTCTAAAAAACAATAATCTAACTCAAATCATCACATTATCAAGTTTAACATTGTTTGAAAATTTGTCTTTTATTGTTCTTACCGAGAAAACATACAATTTTTTAAAGACCTTGCGGTAGTGAATGATGTAGCAGGACGCGGTATTGCATCAATTCATGAATACAATAACTGCTTAACAAAAAACGAGGACGAACTTCAATATCTTCTACAAGTTGTGCAAGAACATCGTCGACAATTTCCATATTGTAACAAGAAAACAAAAAAATAAGAGTTAATGTTCGTAATGATAATTTTAACGCCAAAACTTATTAATAATGTTGTTTTAGTATTAATATTCAAAATTGTTTATATTGAATTTTATTTTTATACTATACTGTATAACTGTATGTTTCTAAAAGTGACGTCTTTTCATTAGTATCTGAATTATATTGATACTTAATAGATGAAAACTACTATTTTAATAAGAAATAAGCAGGTAATACATAAAGATACTGAGCTTTTCGATTTAAAAATTGTTAAACGATCTTTTTTTTTAAAGAAAATTATAAACTATAAAATTTCTGAAAAAAATATTACGATAATTAGTGATAGATTTCAAAATTTTCCCAAAAATTAAGAAAAAAAACGATAAATTTATTATGTGTTCAACTTTAACCTTAAATAACTTTTGAAAGAGTGCATTTATGGAAAAATCATAGAAGACCTTTGTTGTAGAGCCGTTGAAGAGTTAAAAAATTCCAAATTAAAAAAAAAAATGTTCACATGCCATTTAAATGGGAAATAGAAATTCGCAATAAGCGACCTCTAAATATTAATATTAAAAGCTCTGCTTTTAACAGGCGTATGGTTCACTAGCCGAATAGTAATATTTTGATGTTTTACTTTTAAAATAGTAAATATTTAACTACTAAATTAGTAAAAGTTTTACTACTCTCAATTAGTAAACATGGTTCACTATCACTATTATTTAGTAGCTTCGCTTTACTAATTCATTAGTAACCTAGTGCGATCACTAACGAATTAGTGAACTGCAACGATTTCAACCAATCAGAAGTCATTTCCTCATATGACATTCCGCGCCACTTGATACCACGCTATTTGAGGTTCGCATTGTGTTATCGTGAAGTCACAAAAAGTGTTAAATTTTATAGTTCATAATTTTGTTAATGAAACGATTTATATTGCTGGTATTGTGTAAGTACAATGATCAAACATATATTAATCTAATGATTAAATTGTATGATATTATAATATCACATTATAATTATTAAAATAATTTTAATTTATAATTTAACTTTGAGATTGGGTTTATCAAAACAAAATTTTTAATTCCAATTATTCCAATGAAACAAGAAAACATTCGGAATACACAGGATGTGTTATATTAACAATGTTTTTTATTTTAGTTATTATTAGGTGGATCATTGTCGTTTTCTAGCGAAAATGTCCAAATGCTTTGATGAGGCTGAAAAGCTCACCGCACAAGAGTTGGCGAATGAGTTGTGTCAAGACACAGATGCCTTATTTAGATGAAGATTCGTCAAGAATTTGGATAAGTATAAAAACATTATTAATGACAAAACTTGGGTGTAGAACAATATATTTTAGGTAGAATGCAATAAGTATATATTTTTGGTATATATAGTTGAAAATTCATTTCTTTGGTTGAGAATGAGTTTTTTTCCATTAAAAAATTAATTGTTTCAACTGTAAATTGAACTATTCTCTTTTCAGTCAGAAATGTATACTAAAAATTCAACTATTCTATTTTTGGTTAAATATTCATTTCTTTGGTTAAAAATTGATTCTATTTCGTTAAAAATTTATTTTTATACTGAAAATTTAAGTATTCTATTTTTTGTTGAAAACTTTATTACGTTTGTTAAAAATTGAGCTATTTTGTTGAAAATGAATTATGCTTTATAATTTTAGTTGAAAATTCATTTCTTTGGTTGAAAACAAGTTTTTTTATTACAAAATTAATTGTTCCAACTGTAAATTGAACTATTCTCTTTTCAGTCAAAAATTAATACTGAAAATTCACCTATTCTATTTTTGATCAAATATTAATTTTTTTGGTTGAAAATTACACTATTTTGTAGGAATTGT
Source organism: Andricus curvator (assembly GCA_932195095.1). Classification (NCBI taxonomy): domain Eukaryota; kingdom Metazoa; phylum Arthropoda; class Insecta; order Hymenoptera; family Cynipidae; genus Andricus; species Andricus curvator. The sequence goes on from CAKNYM010053124.1 coordinate 538,362, forward strand.
TTTGTTTTGTAAAATATTCATCATTTAGGTTGATAAATCCAGTATTTAGTTGAAAATTGATTTTTTTGTTGTTGATGATACATCACTTCAGTTGAAAAAATTCAGTTCTTTGGTTGAAAATTTAAATTATTTGCTGAAAATTCAGTTTTCAAAATGAAAATGTAACTTTAATGTTCTCTGCTGTTTTCCGCAATCATTTTTTTTATACTAACTTACCTGAGAGCTTTTGCTATGTTGGCAGAAATATTGCTCAATCCAAATTTTTCTACGGGAAAAAGCAATACAAAATCGTAGTCAAATAAGGGTACTTCGTCTAGCAATATGAAAAAGGTTATTCATTTGCAGATCGCAGAAACTAATTTTGGTGTCAATAGGCAAGGAATCGACAACGTTAATCGACTAAAGAGTACTATTCCAAGCCCAGATCTTCTTCGCCTACTACCAGAATCATCAAATGTTCCAAATTTTATTTAGGAAGTGCAAAAGAAATAAAAGAGAGAGTTGATGTGTTGTCAGGATTACAAGCTTTTTAAAAAAACTTGAAAACTCGAGAATATAGGCAATATGAAAATGATAAATTGCAAAGTGGCCGTTTTAATCAAAGAAAAGTTCCCGGTCATTTTCCGGATTTTCCCCGGGTCACAAAAATTTTTCACGGTCAATGAAATTAAAAAATATGAACTCTAAGAATAAAAATTTTCCATTTGAAGTAATAAAAACTGAGCTGCAAATTTCGAAGTACTCAAAGTGGAACTCTTGAATTTTAAACTTTTAAAATTGAAGTTTAAAAGTTTTTCAATTACAAAATTTCGCATTCAAATGCTCAATAATTTACACGTATAAAATGGAAGCTAGTAACACTTTTCAAGTAAACAATTTCAAATTGAATGCAGTTAAACCGCCAAATTAAAAATTTGAAACTTTTATAAATTCTCGAGTTCAAAGATTTAGATTCAGTTTCAAAAATATAAATCCACGTTATCATGTTTAATGCTCTAATTTAAAGAATCAATCAATGAATTACATTTTTTTGAGAATTATATCATTTTTAACAATTTTAAGCTAGAAATTTTATTTTAAATAGTTTAAAAATTCTTAAAATGCTTTCACATTAACTTTTAGAAATTTCGTAAATCCCTCAATATTTTCCTAAAATTAATTTTTAAAAATAAAAAATCATTTTTAATTTTCCTAGAAATCTTAAGGAAATGATTTTTAGTCTTTTGAAGCCTTTTACAATTCTTAAAAAGCTTCTAAATTTTTCGTTCAAACTCTGCAAAAATCTATATTTTGTTTTAAATTAGACTGTCAGCTATTTGCACCAAAATGTCGGTACGAATAGCCGGATTTTTTCGGTACACGTAGACACTTCGTCTAAATTATTTTAAATAATTTCAAATTTTCAACTAATTCTGAATTTTTCATCTTAATTGAAAAATTTGAAATTGAATTGTTTCAAAATGGAATATTTTAGACTGAAACAATATTTAAAATTTAATAAAAGCTTTCAATTATGAATATATCATTTTGAAGTTATTTTGAAATTGAAACTAGATAGTATATAAAGTTTCAATAGGGTATTTACATTTGTTTAACTAACAAGACTTTCCAATTGAAACAGTTTAATTTTTAAAGCAAAAATCTGGAAATTCGGAAATTGAGAACTGATTTCCAATCGTCTTATAAAATCAATTATCACTCACTTTTTAATCTTCAAAGTACAGTACAAATTCTTTAAATTAAAATGTACGCTTAAGAATTAAAATCTAAAATGGAAAATTTTTAAAGTGGAAGATTTTCGAATTACGCATTCTAAACTGAATGATATCATAATTTGTAAAATTCCTGGTAAAAAAATAAATTCACTGTCATTTCCCAGTTTTTCCCGGTGTCATAAAATACCCGGTCCAGCGGCCACCCTGAAATTATCATATTATTGTTCTATTTAACTATGGCCAGTAGACAAAAAGTAATTCAAGATCAATTTATTTAATTACTATCACCTGGCCAAAACCAGAACATCATTGAATATCTATGTACTTTTTCGTTTTAAATTTTCCGTTTTATTGTCAATAAAACTTACATGAATTTATGACAGTGGATATTTTTTGTATCCTACCATTTTTTATGATCTCCCTTCAATTTATATTTATTTGAAGGTATTCATTTTTTCACTGAACAATTAGTGCATTTTCACTGTATAATTAGTGACTTTCCACTCATCAATTAGTACACACTGCAATGGCACGCACTACTAATTGCTTAGTGGAATTTCACTAATTTCATAAGTGTACAATTTCCACTAATCAAATTAGTAGTTTTCTACTAATCGTTAGTGACCGACTTCTCTCTAATTTAATTAGTGAATGTTCACTGTCAATTAGTGAAATTTCACTAATTAAGATTTAGAGAGTATATATATATATATTTCAAAAAAACATGTTGAACAATCACCGAAGGGTCCCACAGGGAGCAACTGCCGTCTATGGAAATGACACCGACTTCTAGTTGAACTGTGGTAAATCACACCTATGGGCACGTCTCACGACTGTGAAATGGGTGGCCACAGGGCACGACGAACTCACGACGACACGCCGGCGAAACCCTCGTGTGTCTCGATAACACGGAACCACCCAAGGATAACAGCTTTCTGATTCCATCTCGCAAGTGCCTTGGCATGTTTTTGGCACGCTGGTATGGCTTTGAGGTTACGAACTTCAAAGCTATACTTCGTTTTAAGGTCTTGATACCTCTTCTCCTTTTCCTTCTCCTTGGGAGAGATGTTATAGTCGGCTGGAGCTTAGAAATCGAACACGAATATAGTTAGTTTCTCGAAGTCCTAGAGGGTACTTCTAGTTTTGGACAATTGACGCTATCTCCCTCGGAGCTTTCGGCAGGGCAGGGTCGCGGCCAACACCTTGACAGCGACAAAGATGGTTGTAAAGTACTCTTAGGGCCGCATTATGCCTGTAGAGATACGTAGTTCTTGCGTAATAAGCACACCTGGATAGTATGTGTTCCAGGTACTCAGTGTATGCGTGACGCACTCTGCATCTATCGCTGGAAACATCTTGACTTAAAATGCGGTCACGGTATACTCAGGGGGAAATGACACCGTCCGGCACGCAAAAATGAAACTCTCTGTACCTGAATCAAGTCCTCATGATCTGAGGAAAACAAAAGTTTGCTTCTTCGAGAAGGGTTGATCTTCTACATTTCTGTGAAAGTTTCCGCAAAATTTTCTTGCCGAGTAGCTGTTGACGGAATTTTTTAACCTCTGCTTTCTTTACTCGTGCTTGTGGAAGTGAGGCATCTAGATGGGGTAATGCACTTTCCTCACTTCTGATGATAGAATTCAGGCCAATAGTCTCGGCCGCTTGCTTTGCGGCTTTGTAAAGGAACGCTCCTTCGCCAATCATCTCGTGGTTCCTGACCATTTTTAGGAAAGGATCTCTGCTATTCGCAACGATGTAAGCTGTACTTAGAACAATTCGATTATGAAGACACTCGAGATTCAGAAGTCCGCAACTTCCTTCACGGCGTGAAATGTATAATCGCGGAACTGACGAATTGATATGGGACGGCAAGCATGTTAGTCGCAGATAACTTGTTCAACGCCGACAGATTGGTCGAAGAATATGCTTGTATCTGCTTCGGAGATACTCCTTCACTCATGTTACGTCCTGAATGCGGCTCTGAGGCACGCCGAGGTATGTGTCGGTCTCTTCAGTGTCAAGATGTCTAATAAAACTTCTATCCACAAGCTCAAGGTCTGCAGGAACGCCAGTAATATAACGTAACATTATGTCCTCGCTTCAGATTAATCTTGGCACATTTGTCCAATCTTACGTCCATACCAATCTCTCTTGTGTACCCATATACGATATTCAAAGCACTCTGAAGTTGCTTTGAACTAATAGCATAGATTTGCAGATCATCCATATAAAATACATGAGTGACTGCATGCTCGCGATGATTAGTGTCGCCGCAGGTGCACCCATGAGAATTACGTAGTGCGAGAGATAGTGGCAGAAGTGTGATGCAAAGGAGTGGAGGGCTCAAGGTGTCGCCCTGAAAGACGCCCCTCTGAAAGGTGACGCTGTTCGTTGTCACACGATAATTTTCAGATGAGATAGTGAATCTACTTTTCCAAAGCGGCATCAATCTCTCCATGCAAAGAGAGTTTTGCACTTTTCGCATCAACTTCTACGAAACCGTGCCGATGACTTCCAGAAAAGAGGTTATATAAGCGTAGCACTTACTTTACCGCAGCCAGAACAAGCCGGCAATAGAGAAAGAGAGGCGAAACTGGAACCAACCGCGGGCAGGCTTTCAATAGAGGAAGAGCGATGCTTTAGGACCATGAGAAACATCAAAATCCACAGATCTGGCTAAACAGTATGATGCAGCGAGAACTTTGACGGATGCAAACCGTAAAACAAAACAAGCAGCTGATGATGAGAGCAAAAGACGAGTGCATCAACTCAGCACAAAGATAGGATGTGCAAGACGGTACGTAGCAGGATGTCGAGAGAACCTGCTCCTCGATAGATGTGCCTGCAAAGACGCAGCATGCTACCAGCGATGCCTATCGATAGCCTGGATTGAGCACCGGAAAGTTTTCGATTCAACCTCCCATAGAATTATCATCTGTCTGTTGAAGAGCTTAAAGGTTCATTCACATATCGTGAGGTGCATTGAAAGATTGATGCTGTTTTAGAAAAATTTTCAGAGAAGTGTCTTTTAGGGCGACACCATGAGCATTCTACTCTTTAGCCACACATTATTTCCACTATCTCTCGCACTTCGCCATTCCCAAGTGTACTTTTGCGTCTAACCAGGATATCGAAAGTATAAGGTCATTCATGTATTTTACATGGGTGATCTCAAGATCTATGCTAGAATTAAAGAGCAACTAGATCTTGCTTTAGGGATTGTCGAAGACTGAATTTGGGAGATTGGAATGGTGTTTGGGTTAGAAAAATTCGCCAAGCTTAATTTGAAGCGAGGATAAGTTAATGTCATGAACGAAGGCCCTGCGCTCGTCGACAGAAGTGTTATACGACACCTTGATTCTGGAGAGACCTATACATACCTGGACGTGCCACAGAGCCGCATTCAGGATTTCACATTTATAAACAATGCTCTCCGATGCAGATACAAACGTCTTGTTTGACATCTTTGTTCCTCCAAACTGTCGGCAAGGTACAAAGTATCTGCAACGGACATGCTTGCCATCCTAGTAGTACTCTATTTATTGGGAGTAGTTTCATGGGCGAAGGATGAGCTTAGATTCCTCGATGTCAGATCACGACGAAAGGTTATGCTTATGAACAAAAGCTTGCACCTTGAGTGGTCTGTTTCGCGAGTTTATATCTCATGCCGTCAAAGTGGTCGCGGAATACTGAATCTCGAATGTCTTCACAACTGTATTATTCTGGGTACAGCACATATAGTCACAAATGGACGAGAGCCTCCTCTTAGAATGGTCAAGAAACACGAAAAAGTGAGCAAAGGAGCGTTTCTGTACAACGCAGCGGAGCAGGCTGCTGAAACACTTGGCCTTGACTTATATCTCAGGGGTGAGCAAAATGTATAAAACATTATCCATCTCGAGTACTCACTCCTGAAGGCCCGGATCAAAAAAGCGCAGGAGAAAAACATCCGCGAACAGCTCCTTAGCAAGAGGATGCACGGAATCTTCCACAAAAATGTGAAGGATCAGTCGATGTCGTATGAGCTAACACTTGCTTTCTTCATATCGCCCGGATTGAAGTCGGGCACGGAGAGTTTCATTTCAGCATGTCAAGACGGTGTAGTTTCCACTTTAGCATACCGTCACTACATTTTGAGCCAAGGCATTCCCGATTATATCTGCAGAGCGTGTAATGCACATCCCGAGCACTTAGGAAACATACTATCTAGTTGTCCAACTCATGCAGGATCGACGTATATCCAAAGGCACAATGCGGCACTAAAAGTTCTTTATCTTATCTCTTGTTATGTCTTATCTATCTTATCTCTGTCACTCTCACGGCATTATCACTGATATCGATCCGCCAAACGCTCCTATGGAAATAGAGTCAATTGTCGGAAATAAGAAGTGCCGCATATACTGGAACATTGTTTATTTCTCTGAAAATCGAAATTGTTTTATTGTGTCATGAACAAAAACCTGTTTTCTTGGAATCTTTTTGTAAACTGTGAGTATATGGTAGTATACTTTTCATATGAAAGAGTCAGTTCTTTGACATATAATATGTAAATGAAAAATACGTTCAACAACCACTGCAGGATTCCCCTGATAGCTACTTCCATCCATGACAGTGACACTAGCTCCCCGTAGAACAGCGGGAAAGCAAGCCTGTGGCCACTTCTCACGACGCTAGTAGACAGCGCATAAAAGCGTTTTTGCATACGGATTGTATATATTGGGTTGATAAGGTAGATTTATATGTTCATATGTCATAGCCAACGAGCTGCCTTGGCCTTGATGGCATGGCGTTGAAGAGTAAGAACCCGCCATCAAGCTAACTGAAAAAGTTGGTAAAATAGCCATTCTGTCTACCGGCGTTTCGTCCCGGATTCACTTGAGTGGACTCATCAGTATGGCTGACTAAAAGTAAATCCTGCCACAGACGCCTTGGGTATCTCTCTTCGGTCACTTATCTAAAGTTGTATTCGCGCCGTTCGGTGCGTAATTTCTGTGATGAGTTCTAAAGCTTGTCTGTGATGTTGATTCTGGAAGAACTGTAGGTCGGTGCAGGTTTGCGGCTGTGACAATTGTCCAGAGATGGTCTCGAAGAAAAACTCCCAAGCGAAGGGTATCAACCATGCCGAAAGCTGAATGGCACCTGGCTGAGGTGTCTCACAATGGTAACTCTGGGATACCGAGCGACCTCCTAGAGTATGCAGCCTAGCCCTTACATGTGGGGCTCTACATGGGCGGACTAACCATTTCCTCAGCTTCTCGTGGGAAAAAATATGATAACACCAAACTCAGATGTGATTGCAGTTCAAAACAAACGAGCGCGCAGAGCAGCTGACAATGAGTCGACAAACAGTGCCGATCCGACTAGAGGTCGGGGTGATGGCAATAATTTGAATGGAAACACGATGACGAACCGGCGAAACGTTCACATGGAGTGGACGAATCGACTCAAGGATGACTTGCTGGACTGCAACGATGCCAGCATTATGCCTGTTCACAAAGGTTACATGGCGCACATGGAACACATAAAACACTTTTTCAGCCGCTGCAAAGAAAAAGCCGCAGATGAGATAGAGAAAGCGACATTAAGACCAATTCTACAAAGCAGGCCTCTCTACCGTCTATTGTTAAGCGTATTGTTCGGATAAAACCGACGATGGATCAAAATACCAAAAGACGCTTGCATAAACTGAATAAGAATTGTTAATAAGGAAAGATTGGCTGGGCAAGACAGAATGCGTCTCATATTCAGAAAGGGTCCAAAAGTTTGCAATAAAGGATCACATTATTGATCAAATATGGGCGTTATCTAACGCACGGAGGAGAACACATAAGAGGGTGGGGTGGGTCAGAGAGAATCATGAGTTTCTCGCCTACCCGTCGCGCCTCTTCAGCGATCTTCCTGTTTCTGTCAATGATAATCCGCATATGAGCTCGACAGTTTTTGAAGAGGGATTTACGAGGCTCGCCCTTCATTGAATGAAGGCACTGAAAATACCATCCGCTTCAAAGCGCTTGGCGACAACCTTATAACATCTGAGGAGGAATATCTATCAATCACTGCCGAAAAGGTAAAAAAAGCACTGAGAGGCACGAAGAACTTCTGTGCTACGTGACCAGATGGTATGAAGAACTTCTAGTGAAAAAGTTTACTTCTACATACCAACATCTGGCCCGGAACTTTACCTCATACACTCAACTCCTGCATTAAGCTCGGTTTCGGGCATTGCTAACAGCGGTCTTCAGCATATCTCTAGGGAATACAAACTTAAACAGTCAGGGCCGCATGAACGCTATCCCTTGGATTGCCAGGCATGTCGTAAACTGATGCAACTAACGCGCGAAAAGTGCATCCCTCCTGCTTGTTTTTCACGCTTGTTTTCCGAAAATCACCACATTCAGAGGCCAACACTTGCAGGGATATTGTAACATGAGGGTGCTTATCTCCAGGTTACAGTTTATTTGAAGTTGGAGACGTCCATTCCGTAATAGCTGGTGTTAGGATGCACCGTGTGTTCGTCGGAGATAGGTGACTTGTCCAAACCAAGGAAGTGCAGGACAATAACTTGTCTAAACACGCTGTATAAGATCTTCACAGCTATCCTAAACGACAGGATTGTTCGGATAATTGTAGCTGTGTGGGAAGAGATTTGCAAACAACGTGGATCGAAAAAAGATGTAGCAGGCTTTTGCGGAGAACCCCTTATTTGACAGAAGCGTTCGCATAGATATTGCATTATATAATCTTAGTCTGTTGATGGTCTGCATTGACTACCGGAAAGCTTTCGATTCAACCTCCCATAGACTTATCGTCTATCTGTTGAAAAGCTTGAAGATGCATCCACATATAGTGGGATGTATAGAGAGATTAATGCCCCTTTGGAAAACCAGATTTACTATCTCATCTGGAAAACATCATATGACAACTAACAGTTTCATCTTCCAGAGGAGCGTCTTTCAGGACGACACCATGAACACTCTATTCTTTTGCATCATACTCCTGCCGCTATCTCTCACACTACGTAATTATCGTGGGTACCTCTGTGGCCAGACTAAACATCGTGAACATAAAGCCGATCATGTATTTTATACGGATGATCTGAAGATATTTTGTTCTGCAGCGGAGCAGCTTCAGTATGCTCTGAGGATCCTCGAGAAGCAAGGATAACTTGCTGATGTTTTCGAGAACCCTAAGCTCAGGAAAAGGATGAGCTCACGGCCCTCGACATCGCTACGCTTAGGATCATGCATATGCAGAAGAGCTTGCATATCAATTCATCCGTTCCGCGATTATACATCCCACACCGAATTGCTCTGAGTACAGCTCACATAATTGTAAATTGAAGAGATACTCCCCAAAAAATGGGCAGGAAACATAACCTGATCGGCCAAGAAACGTTTCTTCACAAAGCCAAGGAGCAGACGGCGGAGGCCCTTGAACTGAATCTTAACATCAGATGTAAGAAAAGTACATTACTCCATCTAGATCCCTCGCTTCTAAAAGCCCAAGTAAAGAAATCAGAGATTGAAAACTTCCGCGAACAGCTTCTCGACAAGAAAATTTACGGAAACTTTTACAGAAATGTAGAATATCAGCCGTTGTCGAAGAAGCAAACATTTGCTTTCCTCAGATCACCCGGACTTAATTCAGGCACAGAGGGTTTCATCTTCCCAGCGAGAGGTGCAGAGTGTGTAATGCACATCCTGAATACCTAGAACACATATTATTCAGGTGTCTCACTCACGCGAGAACGATGTATTTCCAGATATAATGGCGGCCCTATGTAAGAGTGTTTTACTATCATCTTAATCGCATCGTTGTCGCTCTTAAGGTGTTGACCGCCACGCTGCCCTGCCGAACACTCCGAGGGAGATAGAATCGATTGTCTAGAACGAGAATTGCCGTATTTACTGGAACTACAACTTCCGGACAATAATCTTCATTATACACTCGAAGCCTAAAATCGTTTTCTTTGACTTCAAGAGACGAACTATGTTCATGATTCAATTCTCGGTTCCGCCCGATAACAACATCACAGTCAAGGAGAATGAAGAGGAGGAGAGGTATCGAGACCTTATAAGGTAACTGCGGTGACTATACCCATAATTTTTGGTTGAAATGATTGTCCTTGTGATCGGTGCTTTCGGAGGAGCGAAGCCATCACTGATTCATAACCTCGAAGCCGTACCCGCATGCCAAAAACATGCAGAAGCACTTGCTAGATGGATACAGAAAGCTGTCATTTTTGGGTCACTCGGTGTCTTGAGACACACGAGAGTTTCGCCGGTCTGTCATTGTAATTCCATTGTACCTGTGGCGACACCTATTTCATCGTCGTTAGGCATGGCCATTGATATGATTTACTGCGGTTCTACTGGCCATTTTTAATTTATATACTGTGACATACAACAAAAAATTCTTGGGTAGGAGTCTTTTATCATACTATGAACATAATTTTGAATAGAAGTACATTTTTATCTAACTTTATCTCTGACGAGGTTCCATTTTTTATTTAAGAAATCTTATTTTTCACCGAATCTTCTTTGCTCGATCATATCCAATTCTGAAGAATTAATATTTTAATTACCATAATCCAGATCTGGAAATCAATTGAAGCTACAATTTTTCCAAATTTTATGATCATAGCTCATTTACTTCTCGAGATATTGAGAACAGAAAAAAGTCACATATACATACGGATTTAAAAAAATTGAATGTTCGATTTCCTGAGATCGAATTATTGTGAAAATCTGAAAAAATAAGTTTGAAAATGTACGTCATTCCTCTACGAGGAAGCAATAATTAATTAATCTTTCGACATCTGTAACTCATCAAACACTTGGTTTAGTCTGGAGCTGATAATGAAAAAACGGGTTCACCCAAGAAAACTGTTGGAAACCCATAAATTAAGGTGCAATTATTGAGATTCTATTCTAAAGATCTATCATTTTTTAAATTAAAAATTTTAATTCCACCTCCCCCATGAAACAACCCGTGAAAAATAGGGGCGAAAGTGGCATATATTCCGTAAACCGAATTTCCGGGGCAAAAGTAAAATTTGCGGGGCGACAGTAAAATTGGCCGGGCCAAAGTAAAATTTGCGGGACGAAAGGAAAATTTGCGGGCCGGAAGTAAAATTTGCGGGGCGAAAATAAAATTTACATTTTTTTCTTTTTTTGGTCGACGGTCGCAATATTGAAAATCTGAGTTGCTCCGAGTCAATCAAAATCCGAGCCGCTAACAAAGCTATAGAAAATGCGTCGGATCCGTTTTTCAGGGCTAAAAGGTGGCCACGATCGAGAGTGAAATAAAATACTCCTTTCGGCCCTTGTTACATAATGTACTCTTCTATATTCCAGGTAAAAATGAGATATTATTTGAGGTTCAATAAACACATTTTTTTAGCACGTAAAATTCAATTCAGCACCTACCGTGCTGTGCAAGTTCTGCGAGTTATTTGTTTGTTTGCGAATTTTCAAAAATGACTTATATGAACTAAACATCTTCCCTCCTTCCGTAACATATCTAACAAAATCTTCTTTCCCCTGGAGTTTTTACGTAATTTAAGAACAGCCCCTGAGGAGTCTTAGACAAAAATCATTAGCTAAATTCCTAGTACCATTTTGGTGTGATATATACGAAACACTTTGAAATCATCGTGGTAAAACTACGACGTTTTATTCTTTTCTGCTTATTTATTTTCTGGTATCACTTTCCTGAATCCATTTCAGCCTCTTTCAATAGAATTTGAGCACGAATGATGCGATGTATATATATGTTTGGCACATTTCGGTGGTCGTAAAGAAACGCTTGAAAAGTTATTGCTTATTCTATGTAGATGTCTTGTAAGCTTCAAAGCGTAAAACAGAGGAGCAGGACTCATTGAACCTTTATTTTATAACTTCTCATCTGTATCTTTACACAGTTCCAAGCAATTATGCATTTGTACGTTTCTCTTATTTTTAGTATTACGTTTTAAATCGTAATTTTAAATATTGCTCAAGATTTTTCATCGTCTTTCAAAGAAATGTGGCTTACCCTAAGAATTAGAAACTTTAAATGACCCTCAGAAAGTTGAGCCTATATTGAATTTTACAAAAAATCAGATTCGAGTAGATGAGTAAGGCCGGCTCTAATTATAGATTCCTACCTTACCGACATCGAGAAGCTTCTAACCTGTAGTGGTTCATGTCCGTGCTAAGCTTCTAGAACATTCTACAGCTGACGTCACAGAGTAATATTGCGCAATTCTGAAGTCATGTAAACAGATTCAAGGTTATTTCTTATCTCAAGCATGTCGCGTAAATACTTTCAAGGTTATATTTTGCTTTGTCCTGTCAGTTTCTACTGGTTTATATAGTTATAGGAAAAAAACAAGGATAATTTATTGCTTCCTTAGAGATAACATATTTAATTAGTGCGCAAAAAGGTGCAGGTGTACAGTTGAAATTTGATACGGAGGGCTATGCATAACATCCTGTTTTGTCTATAAATTTGATTTATTGCTTCCTTATACATTTAATTAAAAAATTCCTGCCTTTATCTATTTAAGACGCAAAAGATGTAGGTGTCCAAGTGTAATTTGATATGGGATAAGTATGACATTTTGTTTTGTCTATGAAATTTGATTTATTGCATTCTTTAAATGACAGATTTGAGATAAAATTTAATTAAAACATATTTTTTCCCATGTTAGCATGTAGATTTAATCTTATCAACAAAATTAATTGTTTAATATTCTTATAAACAAAATATTTTGTAATAATTACAATGGAATGTTGTTTTTCAATTTGATTATGTGGTAATCACATTGGAATGTTATCTTTTTAATAACATTCGACTTTTGTTATGGTAAGCTGTTTGATATGGGCCACGTAAGATGTTTTGTTTTTTCTATAAAATTTCATTTACTGCATTCTTTAAATGACAAATTTAAGATAAAGTTAATTAAAACATATTTTACCCACGATAGCATGCAGATTTAATCTTATCAACAAATGAATTGTTTAGTCTTTTTTATAAAAAAAAAATCTTTTAATAATTAAAATGGAATGTTGTTTACAGCTTGGAATGTTATTTAATACTCTTGTTTTTCCGAACGTGTTGATTATAATGTAGAACGTTCTAGAAGTTTATTACATCAAATGTTGCAATATTGTGCAATATTGTGCAAGTGTCTCCAGAAATTTGGTGGAGGGGGTAAGCGTCTCTACGTGTTTGTGCTTAGTTTTCTAGAATATTCTTGCTGGCGTCATCAAAATTATACTGCGCAATCTCTGATCGGTAGAGGGGGTAAACGTTTATAAAAGGAGCTACTTCCTCTTGAGCTCCTCAGTTGCAAATAAACCTCCATGCAAACAATTTCAACTAAAGTGATAACAGACCTGTAATTTCCAACATACTTATCTAGTCCAATACTGTCTTATCTACTTATCTAGTCCAATACAATAATGAAATTTATTCAAATATATTAAATATAATACTTATCTAGTGTTGTGTATTGACGTGTTTGACGCACATGTTGTTCAGTGAGCATTTTTATAATAATATTCAAAAATGGACTCATTGGACTGTAAGAAGGTTGTCCGGATTTATGACGATGCATATGATATTTTGCATGAAAATGCAACAACTTCAGAGATCGCATACTGGACACATCAATGTACCCAAGATATTCGGAGGTTGAATAAAATTTTGCGACAGGGAAAGCAGCATTTATCTCTGGGTGAAAAAAATAAACTGCAAGTCACCATTGGCCTACTGGCATCAAAAAACAGGATATTCAAAAAACTGCAGAAGAGTGGAACTGGTGTCAACGAGGGCTTGGATAGGAAAGGAGACAGGATCATATGGCAACATCTGGAGTCTGCATTTAAGAGTCGAGTGAGAAGAGGTTTGATTATAAATTTAACTCATAAAGATTTAGATAGTTTTTTCGAAGATTCGAAAACAATGATTACTTACAGATTAAAAAATGCTCTGAAAAGTAGAATCAACAGAAATTAACGAATGGTTTGAGAGTAAAGTCAGAGAGCAACTTTTGGCTAAAGTAGAGGATTTTCATCAAACAAAATCTGAATGGAAATTAAAAGAAATAATAAATTTAAATGTAAATATCAATAAGTATGCACCTTTTCAAGTAGGTTCATCAACTTTTCTGAGATTGCCCTTTGCCCTGCTGAAAATAATCGACATATGACTAGTTCTTACCCAAATTTTGATACACTCTTGAAACGTGATGGAATCAGTTTTCCCATCATTTTTGAAAATATCAAAAAATTTGGAAAAATAAATGAATTGCGTATAAATGTTTATGGCATAGAACATGAAGAAAATAGGAAAAAAATAAGGTTGTAACTCTGTATATAAGCAATGAAAAATCGAGATGTCCTACAATTCACTTGTTAATGCTTGGAAATACTGATTTTCATGGTAACGAAAGTAATCCAGTGTATCACTTCGCATGGATTAAAAATCTATCTCGACTCACAAGATCTCAATTTTCGGAAAATGATCATCGCGCATGGTTCTATGATAGGTCCTTGTGCCACATTATATTTGAAAAATCTCTAATAAACCACAGAGCTGATTGTGAAAATTTAAATAACTGTAGAGTCATACTCCCAACAGAGTATGACTTTGGGAACATACTAAAGTTTCAGAATTATAGATACAAAGAAAATGTACCCATTTGCAGTGTACGCAGACATTGAATATTTGCTGGAACCGGATACAAATACACAAGTAGATCAAGCGGCGTATCAAAAGCATATCCCCACGAGTGTTGCGTATTATACAAAGTGCAGTTTCGATAATTCAACTTCAGAACCTAAAGTTTATCGGGAAAAAGATTGTATTGAATGGTTCGTAAACGAATTAAACGATTTAGCAGTTAAAGTAAATTCTCGTAACCCCGTGAAGATGGCCCCCCGAAGTTCACATTTTTCAAATTTTATTTTTGCATTCGTTTGTACATCGTTTGTACTGTTTGTACATTCAACATTTTCGTTCGTACCCTCTTGTTTACCAAATAAGAGGCAAAATTGATTTCGGGGGGCTAACTTTACGCATCCCCCCGAAATTGAAATTTCTCAAATTTTCTTTTTGCATACGTTTGTACTGTTTGTACATTTAATATTTTCGTTTTTACCCTCTTTGTTGCCCAGATAGAGACAAATCAAAATTTCGTGCCAGCCCCCCGAAATTTGAATTTTTCCAATTTTCTTTTTGCATACGTTTGTACGTCGTTTGTACTGTTTGTACATTTCATATTTTCGTTTGTACCTTCTTGGTTGCCCAGATAGAGACAAATCAAAATTTCGTGCCAGCCCCCCGAAATTTGAATTTTTCAAATTTTCTTTTTGCATACGTTTGTACGCGGTTGTACTGTTTGTACATTTCATAGATTCCTTTGTACCCTCTTGGTTGCCCAGATAGAGACAAATCAAAATTTCGTGCCAGCCCCCCGAAAATTTGAATTTTTCCAATTTTATTTTTGCATAAGTTTGTAATAATAATTTTGTAAATTCACAAAAATCCACCCCAAGCATTCATAACGAAACAGGTCCAGAGATTTTTTACGTAAAACAGACAATAAATTTTTTAGTTGATAATATTCACCAAAATGGCCTTCAAAAAAGTCCAAAGTATGCTTGCAATCAAATATTAATATTCAAAAATCCTAAAAATCCGCTCCTAGTATTCATAACAAAACAGGTTCCAGGATTCTGCACGTAAAACAGCCAATCAATTTTGTAGCAGATAATAGTCCCAAAATTAACCTTCAGAAAAGTCAAAAATAAACTATCAATCCCATAATAATATTTAAAATAACAAACATCTAACCTTAGTACTCTTAACGAAACAGGCCCAAAAGATCATCCAATTAAAAGTGACCATAATTTTTTAGCTGATAATATTCACAAAATTGACCTTCAGAAATGTCCAAGGTATGCTTGTAACCCCGTAGTAATATTAAAAAATCTGTAAAATCCACCCCTTTTATTCCTGAAGAAACAGGTCAAAAGATTCTCCACGTAAAGCTGACAATAAATTTTTAGGCTGATAACACAGCCACACAAAAAAAAACTTTTTTTTGGTTCTGGAGGTCAGCCTATGCTTGGTACATGTTTTTGGGGTCGCTGAATCCGAATCCGTGGTCCAAAAAACCCCAGCACGTCAGGATACTCTCATAACCTCAAAAAACTTCATAAAAAATCTTTTTCCGGGTCCGGGGGTCAGACCATTTTTATTATATGTTTTTGGGGTCGCTGAAAAAATTGTATGTTTTTCACGTCCCTGACGTGCTGGAGTTTTTAAAAACTAAGGATTCGGATTCAGCGATCCCAAAAACATAAAGTAAACATGGTCAGACCTCCAGACCCGGAAAAAGATTTTTTATTAGATTTTTTGAGGTTATGTCAGAACCCTGACATGCAGGGATTTTTTGGACCTCGGATTTGGATTCAGCGACCCCAAAAACATATAATAAACATGGTCTGAACCCCGGACTCAAAACAAAAATGCAGGGATTTTTTGGATCTCGGATTTGGATTTACCTACCACAAAAACGTATAGTAAACATGGGCGGACCTCCAGACCCGGAAAAAGAGTTTTTATTGGGTTTTTTGAGGTTATGTCAGAACATTGACGTCCTGGAGTTTTCTGGACCTCGGATTCGTATTCAGCGACACCAAAAACATATAGTAAACATCGTCTGACCTCCAGACCGGGAAAACGATTTTTTTTAAGGTTTTTTGAGGTTATGTCAGAACCCTGACGTGCTGGGGGTTTTTAGACTTTGGATTCGGATTCAGCGACCCCAAAACAATATAATAAACATGGTCTGACCTCCAGACCCGGAAGAAAATTTTTTTTGGTGTGGCTGTGTAATATTCACAAAATTATAACATAATAATATTAAAAAATCTCACAAATCCGCCCCTAGTATTCTTAACGAAACAGGTCCAAATATTCTCCACACAAAACCAAAAATCAATTTTTTAGCAGATAATGGACACAAAATACCTTCAGAAAATTCCAAAGTTTGCTTTTCACCCCATAGTAATATTTAAAAATCCCAAAACTACCCCTAGCACTCTTAACGAAAAAAGGTCTGAAGATGCTCCATGTAAAATAGATAGAAAATTAGATGTACAAACAGTACAAACGACGTACAAACGTATGCAACAAGAAAATTTAAAAAATTCAAATTTCGGGGGGCTGACACGAAATTTTGTTTTGTCTCTATCAAAGTAACCAAGAGGGTGAAAACGAAAATATAAAATGCACAAACAGTACAAACGACGTACAAACGTATGCAAAAAGAAAATTGGAAAAATTCAAATTTCGGGGGGCTGGCACGAAATTTTGATTTGTGTTTATCTAGACAACCAAGATGGTACAAACGAAAATGTTGGATCTACAGACAGTAAAAACGACGTACAAACGTATGCAAAAAGGAAATTGGAAAAATTCAAATTTAGGGGGGGGGGGCTGACACGAAATTGTGATTTGTGATTATCTAGGCAACCAAGAGGGTACAAACGAAAATGTTGGATGTACAAACAGTACAAACGTATGCAAAAAAAAAATTGGAAAAATTCAAATTTTGGGGGGTTAGCACGAAATTTTTATTTGTCTCTATCTGGGTAACCAAGAGGGTGCAAACGAAAATATGAAATGTACAAACAGTACAAACGACGTACAAACGTATGCAAGAAGAAAATTGGAAAAATTCAAATTTCGGGGGGCTGGCACGAAATTTTGATTTGTCTCTATCTGGACAACCAAGAGGGTACAAACGAAAATATGAAATGTACAAACAGTGCAAACGACGTACAAACGTATGCAAAAAGAAAATATGAAAAATTTAAATTTCGGGGGGCTGGCACGAAATTTTGATTTGTCTCTATCTGAGCAACCAAGAGGGTACAAACGAAAATTTTGAATGTACAAACAGAACACACGACGTACAAACGTTTGTAAAAATAAAATTTTAAAAATGTGAACTCCGGGGGGCCAACTTCACGGGGGTAATTCTCGTTTACAAAATCCCGCACCAATGGATAAATTAACAGCAAAGTAAAAACAAGATTTTCTAAATGCTAAAGTATGTCACATTTGCAGAAAAGAATTTAAAAAAGATGTCAAACATCGTGATCACTGCCACTTCACAAGTTAAGTATCGTGGTCCAGCACACAGAAGCTGCAACGTGAATTACAAAGACTCTCATGTAATTCCAGTAGTTTTCCATAATTTATCTGGCTACGACTCACACTTTTTCATTAAAGAGTTGGCCAAAAAGTTTGAGGGACATGTCTCTTTACTGCCAATTAATAAAGAAAAATATATCTCATTTACGAGAGATGTTCCAGATACTAAAGTCAAACTCAGATTTATCGATTCTTTCCGATTCATGCCAAGTAGTCTAGAAAAATTGGCCTCACATCTCAATGACAGTGAAAAATAATTACGAGAAAATTTTGCAAAAATGACAGTGAAGTCAATCTGTTAACGAGAAAAGGTGTAATCCCATATGACTACATTGACAGTTGGCAAAAATTGGAAGAAGAGACTCTTCCTCCAAAAGAGGCATTCTATTCGAAATCAAATGATTGCCACATTTCCGTTGAAGGTTAACAACATGCGTGTAAAGTGTGGAAAACTTTTAATTTGCAATATTTAGGGCAGTATTCAGATCTGTACCTCAAAACCGATGTTTTACTTTTGGCAGACATTTTTGAAAATTTTAGAAAAACTTGTTTTGCAACACATAAATTGGACCCTTTGCACTATTACACAGCACCGCGACTTTCTTTTCATGCAATACTAAAATAAACAGGAATTGAACTGCATTTACTAACTGATGCAGAAATTCTACTATTAATTCAAAAAGCAATCAGAGGTGGTGTTTCACAATGCTCCAATAGATTTGCAAAAGCAAACAATCGATTTATGCGAGAAGATTCTAATCCATTCGATCCAGAGTCATAGATTTTTTACTTTGACATCAACAATCAGTATGGTAAAGCTATGAGTGAATATTTGCCATATCAAGATTTTGAATGGTTTGAAAATTTTGAAAATAATCCAAATTTTTTTTAATTTGCCTGATGATTCACCTGAAGGTTATATTCTTGAAGTGGATCTAGAGTACCCAGAATAGCTTCACGATTTGCACAAGGACCTTCCATTATGCCAACAACACTTTGTGCCTCCTGGTTCAAAATGTACGATTCCAAAGTTAGTAACCAATTTGCTACCAACAAAAAATTATGTACTACATTACCGAAATCTGAAAATGTACTTGAAATTAGGCATGAAACTAACAAAAATTCATCGGGTGCTAAAATTCAAACAAACGGCATGGCTAAAAGAGTACATTGATTTAAATACAGAACACAGAAAAAGAGCCCAGCTAACACAGTTACTAGTCCGAATAGTCACATAATTGTAACAAGATTAAAAAAACCAGTCACTGGTGACTTCCATGCTGGTCACCCAGTGACAATATATTTCCCACTCAAAGTAGTAACAAATTACAAGCGAAGCAGGTAACATTATCCCGCCATTGTAATCACATGCTTGTAACAAAGTGATGTTTGGAAACGCAACGTGCAATGACATATTAACCTCAAAATATACATCGTTTCGGAATTATAATTATGAATATTTTTGCAAAAATGTTGGAAAGGAACATAATTAAACGATAAATAAGTTCCAGAAAAGGGAGATAATATGTGAACAAAGCTTTTATAAAAAAACAGATATTTATCAGCTGAACCCTTACGAAAAAGAAATTACATTATAGAGGTTAGACCCAAAATGTATATGTATAAATGAAGATCGCTGCCGGCTGTTACCGCCATGTTACTAGTCTGACAGGGAACGGTTGCAAACAAGCCTCCCTAGTAAACTACGGCGATTATACCGTTACCTGCTAGGAGACTGAGATACAAGTAACAATTCCTCTGATAACATGTGATCATTCAGGAACCTTTCAGGATGGTAACAGGTTAGCTGGGAGCAACCAACGAATTTAAAAAGTAGTATACCATTAAGCCATTTCCCTAGTCTCATCTATCATTCCACTGTTCCCAACTTTTACGTATACATTAAACGGGATATTCATAAATTTGTCACGTCAGATTATCCTCCAGATAATTTTTATGGAATTCCTCTAAAGAATAAAAAAGTATTAGGCCTGATGAAGGATGAATGCAACGGCAAAATAATGACTGAATTTTTTGGGCTTGCGATCGAAATTGTATGCATATAAAGTTTTGGGCGAAGAAGTTGAAAAAAGAGGGCTAAGGGTGTCAAAGGATCAACATTAAAAACCATAACATTCGACGATTATAAGCTGACTTTCATATCTTGCCAAAATCTGATTAAAACTCAACACCTAATCCGAAGCCGAAAACACGAGGTTCACTCCATCATCCAAGATACGATTGCTCTCAGCTGGCATCACGATAAAAGAATGCTGCTCCCTGGTACCACAGACTCTTTTCCATGGGGATATAAACATAGAGTTAATGTATAGAATTTCTGAAAATAAAAGAAGAATTCAACGATCAAAGGACAAATACCACAAAATGCTCCTATTGCAATTCCTAAAAACAAAACAAAAATGTGTTTCTTTGCACAAAAATAAAAAAGAGGAAAGAAAAATGAGAAGGCAACCAACCAAATCCCCTTCCTTCTCTTTTTTATTTCTCTCGTCTTTTTTATTTTTATTATTATCAAATCACAATATGAAAGCATGTCCAATATTTATCAACGTTTCGGTGCTCACACAGCACCCTTATCAAGGCAAGAAAAATTAGAGCAGGTAGGAACAGATTTATTTTTGTGCAAAGAAACAAATTTTTTTGTTTTTAGGAATTGCAATAGGAGCATTTTGTGGTATTTGTCCAAATTCGATCGTTGAATTCTTGTTTTATTTTCAGGAATTCTATACATTAACTTGATTATTGGAAGTTCAATGGGATTTTGAATTTGATTTTAATCTAATTTAAAATTCTTAAATTTCTATAAACACAGAGTCTCTAAACCCATGGAAGTCGATGCGTCCAATGTATAAGTATTGAATATATGTAAAAATTGTATGTATATGAGTAGAAACGAACGAGATGATAAAACATGATGATGATGTGGATATATGAGTCGAGGAGTGAGAGAGATAGAGAGAGACATAAGATTGGCATACATGTACTGTATATTTAAACTACGATGTAGTAGATATAGTCTACAGTGATTGGAATGAATCATCTTTATAATGTAAAAATTGTGTGTGTGTGTGTATATATATATATATATATATATATATATATATATATATATATATATATATATA
>CAKNYM010053124.1:559444-571156 GCA_932195095.1 Andricus curvator
ATATATATATATATATATATATATATATATATATATATATATATATAAGTAAATTAAAAGAAGGCACGAAAAAACTGTAAAATTTTTTGTAAAATACAAGTTATTGCAAATTAAGAAAAGAAAATTAGTTGAATCTAAATTGGTGCTTTTTTTATTTAATGCAACCTAAAAATCATATTTTCAAGTAATTTTTCTTCTAGCTGCAAAGTTCAATGCAGAACATTTTTCTGAAACTGATGTAGCTATCGGATGCAACCTGATCCAGTAGATGTAATCTGTCAACGCCAAGGACGATGCCAACAATGTTCACTGACCTACCCATTCGTTTATCTACTATTCGCACTTATTATTATAAGGACAAGGAACTCGGAAAGAACAACATAAAATTCTTTCCATTTTTGCTTTTTCATTTATTTCTAAAAAACTCTGTACATTATACTGAAAAATAAGTAGACTATAAATTAAATATATGGAAAAATATGTTTTTATCTCTATAAATTTGAATCAATAAAATAGAACTGTTCAATCCTTTCACATAAATTTTTGTTGCATTTTTTAAAACGCTCTCGAGTATTACGGGTACTAGAGAATACGGTAAATCGCCAGAATTCCAAGGTATTCCATGATGATTCGGCTCTGTCCATATGTTTATAGACTTATATTTTGGTTGAATGTTCTTCCACTTGCAAGGTGGTTGAAAGAGAAAAGAATATGGCTTTATACCTGTCTCATCGTAGGGTGGTAATATAGCCAATGGTTTGAAGCCAAATTTGTTGTCTGGTAACTTGAAGCCTTGCATATCCATCAAGTACTGCATCTTGAATGCAACTAAACTTTTTCTACTTGGTTACAGCAGTTTTATACCAACTTTTTCACCACGCCACTTACTGGTTTATACTCAACTATAGGATCATGCAAATTTAAGCAATATGCTGACGTTTGAGCGGGAAAATTTTCACTAGTTTGAAAATCCGAACGAACGTCAACTGGACCGTATTTCAGTGACCATAGTAATTAGCTTGAAAGTTTGTCTACATTTCATAGAGAAAAGCATACTGATTTCGATTAACGTCAAGATTCAAGTTACTATAAGGATAACACTGATCATTTAAAAGTATTTTGACATTAGTCAGATTGCAATGATCAAAGTTGCTAGAACTTCTAATAGTATTATTTTTTCTGTTTGTTTGCAAGCCAAGCATAACAAATCTCGGTTTTACCAACTGTGTTGAGGTTTTTACTGTCCAAACATGGTTTGAAGTAGTTGGAAATAGAGGATATTCATACAGTTTCCAAGTTCAAAAACTTATTGGGATAGGTGGATCTTTTTCAATATATTTTAGCAACTGAAATTTTCGTGAATCTGACAGTCTAACGCTAGGCAATAACCACTTTATTTTATTAATTTCAATTTTATACTGCTCAATGGGGGCTGCTTGCATGATGACATTTTCATCACTTTTTGATCTTGTCAAAATAAGTTCATGCTTAGCATTGACAATAATTTTGTGATAATCTTCATTGATTTCGTATCTTTCTTCTTCAAACAAATGACAGATGGGATTAGAAACTAAAACTGTGTTTGTCACTGGTGCTCCATCAGTTCTTATGATTCTTCCATCTACATGAAGTCAACTTTTGCTCGGCATGAGACAATGGTCCTGATTTTTAACAGCAATCCGAATTTCATCACTGTTGTTGAAGGTTGATGAGGCATACGGCTGATGTGCGTGAATTTCACAATGCCCAATAGACTCATCAAAGATGATTGGTGCTTGAATATTTAAAATTTCCCCCTCCATGACAAATAATCAAACGTTGATAAACAAATTTACAAATGCAGGTGCAAAAAACCTTGAATCTCTTTATTCTCTTCTTTTTTTGAGTTTCAGACCAAGACTTTTTTTAGGAAGCGGGCGCTTTGAGGTGTTAACCCTTTGACTGCTTTTTATTGACTAATTAGCTTGTGTCATTGTGCTGGTTTATTATAAGCAAAGTCAATCTTCTTGTTGAAAACGATATCCACTATGTAAGAGACTTGATGTGTAGTCTAATTATTATAACTTCTCCACGAAAATTAACCAAATGTCCGTCTTGATCACCTATACGGAGCTGTATATGATCTATTGTCTGCACGGCGACTGGTAAGTAAATGACATGAGATGGTACTTCCACTATCTTATATCCAGGTGGCACTACAGGAGAAAATTCATGAATATTATGTAATTTCTGGCCATTAAAGTATGCACCTGTCGTTATGCTACATTCAATATTCAAAGAATTCACTTTTATGATTGATAACGGTTGACCAGATTCATGAACTTGTTTAGCTTCTAGTCTGCGTGGAGAAACCCCCAGCAAATGGCCGATAGAATCTTGGGGCTCAAAATTTATATTGTGACTGCAATAAATTTCACTTTTCAAAGTATTATTGTTTGGTTTAATATGAATTTCAATACCCTTTTTTACTAAAGCATTCTGTAAATAGCGCTTTATGTCACTTATTTCATAACTTCCTGTAGGTATTTCAATTATTTTATTACCCACAGCAAAATTTATTTTGACCAATGTCTACATTGGGTATCGAATTGAAAGTTAGAAATTCAACGAGTCCAAGCGCGTAATTTTTATAAGGAGACAACTCAATCGGAGGAAAATATTGAGTTTCCAGGATTGGAGAAGTTCCCGATAATGTTAGTGTCAATGAATCATCCATGATGACAGCTTGTATATATTGATTATATATTATATATATATATATATATATATATATATATATATATATATTATATACTTATATAGATTGAACGTACTTTTAGATTTTAATTGATTGCACAGAAATTGCAAACATAAATGCCCATACACGAATGTATCGTAATTTTGATATCACATGTTGCTGTAAGTCACAAAATCTCTCCATGTTCCTCCGTTTACACTGCAGAATGCATCGCTTTAAATGAAGCACTTTTGGTAGCCCTACAAAATCAAAACCGTAACATATGTATTTTTCAGATTCCCTGAGTGCTCTACTATCTTTACAAAATGTCAAAATTAATATTAAATTTAATCCGTACATACTTCAAATAAAAGAAAAATATCACAACTTTCACAACAAAAATCCGTACAATACTACGCTTAAACTATATTGGATTCCTACTCATAAGGGAATCCAAGGTGATGAAATAGCGGACCAGTTGGCCAAAGCTGCCACAAACTTTGATCAAGTAAGCGTTCGTCGTTGTCCTTTTACTGACATGTACGAAAAGTATAAACTCGAATGTAAATTGCAAACGAATGTTATTCTTACTAATCATGGAAATATTACCAGTAAAATTTACTTCGAAACTTATTTTAAAGACAAAAAATCCCCTTGGTTTGCTAGTTTAAACCTAGGTCGTAAATTTATTACCTCTATTTCGCGCATCAGAGACAATCATTATAATTTGGCTGCATCGTTAGCCAGATTAAATATTGTGCGTAGTTCTGTATGTAGATGTAACTTAGCTGATCAGGATATGAAGCACATTCTCTGGCAGTGTGTTCTATATGAGAAAACAGAGAAACTTGCTTCATAAAAATCTCCATAAGCTTGGGTATTCTCTTCCTCTAAATGTCGAATCGATTTTGGCTACACCTGATATCAACGCATGTAAATGTATTTTCTCGTATCTTAATGCGTGCGAACTAAATATATAAGCTATTGTAGATATTGCATTGTATTCACTATAAATCTTATGTAATTCAAATGTACTAAACCAAAGTGTAGCCGAAATAAGCCCTTATGGGTTTCAAAAGGCTTAATAATAAAATTTTTTATTGATATCTCTCATGATTATACTTTATGCTACCAACACCGAAATACTTGAAGAGATCCGAAGGTGGCCGAAGATTACCGAAGCCATCGAAATACATTATTTTACCGTCAATCTTTTTATAAGCACACAAATGTGTTCCTGGGCCTTTCTTACCATCAAGATTAACAAAAGCACATTCATATTTACGTGGTCCACCCTTTGGTAATCCATTTCACATAAAAACACCTCAAAAATACGGAATCTTCAAAGATTTTGCGAATTTAAGTAAATCTGCATCAGTTAAGGCCCGATGAGGTAGCTTCACTTTGAGTTTTTTGACTTTCGTTTAAGTCCTGCTCCTTGTTTATATGGCTTTAGATGAAGCCCTAATCCTTCCCTATATGGCTTCAAGTAAAGACCTTTTCCTAAAGAAATGGCTTCCATCGCTTCATTATGTCGGTTACTCTCTGAAAGTTGTTGTTTTGCCGAATTTGCATCATTCACAGCTTTAGCTATTCCTGCAGCTCTACCAGTTAGCGCCTCGGTAGCACTGAGAACCGTAAAAACGGGTATGAGAAAGGGCAAAAATCCTCCTACTTTGGCCGGTACAGGTAGAATACGAGGTTTATTAGTGCAGATTTCATGGCAGTTTGCGCATTATTGCTTGAAATCATGGACTTTTTAGCTGCAGCGATAATTTTTCTCAGTGTAGTGGTAGGTTTTTCATTCCTGAGACCCATCCCCAATTTTGATTTCATCTTCATTGCGTTTGTTATTCCCCAGCATCCGCCTTTTCACCTATTCCTGCTTCCTGAGCCAAGACACGTTTCCAAGCTTTTTCAGCTAGTTGTCTATCAGCTGAGTTTCTAGCCTCTATATTTTCTCTATTTTGTGAGTAGGTTATATTATGCTCTTTGCAAGCCACGTCCAGCGGATTGATTCCAGGATCACCTCTTGCTAATCGTTTGGCTAGTTTAGTACCTGGTCCACAGTACTGATAACTGGGCGAGTGCAACTCAAACGGTAAATTGTTGATGATTCTGTTGACCAAGCCTCTCTCACGTCTTGCCTGCTTCACGGTTCGTTTACGACTGACTCTTTTGCCTCCGTGAACGATCATATCTATGCAAGGGATACTTTCAGACTGAAGGGTCAACCTATATAACCAAGTTTTCTAGTCAGTCTTTGTCAAGATGCAGTTTGAAGCACAATCTGTGAAACTACCTATCCAGAATTTTGATTCGCGTTCAAAACGAAAATAGAGAAAAACGACATGGACGTTTGCTGCCAAACAGTGTATGTAGAGCAATATTTTGTGGACCTTCAAACTGTGGAAAGACAAATGCTTTGCTGGCTCTACTGAGACATCCATATGGACAAAGATTTGAAAATATTTACATCTACTTGTACTTGTATTTATTATTATACTCTCTCCCTGTTACGGGTTTGAGAGTCTTCAAAAAACCATTGCAAATACTTGTGTTATTGAAACAAGATGAAATGAATCTAAAGCATATTTATGATGACCATGTGAATACTGATATGACTTATTTGCAATTTAAGCATATGTGTTTTGCTTGCTGGAATAATGATAAGTATGGATTCGTTGTGATTGACAAGGATAGGAATCTTAACCAAGGTAGATATAGGAAAGGTTTTGATTTTTTATAAATCTTGAAAAGTAATATATACATGTGTAGTGATCAATATAGAAACAGTCGCACCTTAGACGTTGATGTATCAACATGTATTCACGTGGGGAGGATTTTCAAAAGCAAAAAAATATTTTGCGACAAATTGCTGGAGCTAGTGAATCAATTTGACGAAAACATAGGTTAATAAAGTTGGGCAAAGAAACAGTTGAGCGCACATAAAGTGATACTTTTAAGCCCATTGTTAATCCACTAGAGAAAATTGTTGGTGGTCTCAAGAATTAAAAAAAGTTGAGCCAATTAAAAGGAGAGAAGAAGAGGAAGCAAAGAGTAAAGTTGAAGAAAGTATTGATGATGATGATGATGATTTGCCATATAAATCAATTTATGATGAAGCAGACGTGTGTATGGAGTGAGAAAATTAACGAAAGATAGAATAATGATTGGAGATTCTCCGATAAATTTCAGTCCAAACTATATTCATGAGGGTAATTTGAATTTCCCCAAAAGTAAAGGTTTGCTTGAACTTTTATTTATAAAAGTTCCCGAAGAGTCCTCTATAACTCCCAGTGTTCTTGAAAATTATATACAAATTATCATTGCAACAAACGCTTATAAAAAACATTATAAACCGGATGGATGGTTTATAAAAAAGATTAAACAATTCATTTGTTGATAAGATTAAATCTGCATGCTAACGTGGGTAAAATATGTTTTAGTTAACTTTATCTTAAATTTGTCATTTAAAGAATGCAATAAATCAAATTTGATAGACAAAACAGGGTGTCATGCATAGCCCTCTGTATCAAATTTCATCTGTACACATGCACCTTTTTGCGCACTAAATAAATATGTTATCTCTAAGGAAGCAATAAATAATCCTTGTTTTTTTTTCCTATAACTATATAACGCAGTAGAAACTGACAGGACAAAGCAAAATATAACCTTGAGAGTATTTACGCGACATGCTTGAGATAAGAAATAACCTTGAAGCTGTTTACATGACTTCATAATTGCGCAATATTACTCTGTGACGTCAGCTGTAGAATTTTCTAGAAGCTTATCACGCACATGAACTACTACAGGTTAGAAGCTTCACGATTTCGGTAAGGTAGGAATCTACAATTAGAACCGGCCTTACTCATCTACTGATTCGGTATGTTTTTTCGCACATGTTAGGGATTTAAAAATTGGGTGAAACCTCTGGATCAAGAACCATCCAAATATCGATGTAGAATTTTATATATTTTAAAACGTTTGATTAAACCAGGATTACTCTAGTCATATAGAAAATTGGAAGATTATTTGATCAATTATTTATCATGATAAATTTCTTCTTTAGAACAGTGTAAAAATGATAATTTATTGTTTCAGCGCCACAATTCAATTCGTACGTTACCCTGAAGCTGCAGAATGTAAAGTCGACGACAGTAACTGTAAAAGGGGCCAATCCATGCTGGGAACAAGACTTTCTTTTGTAAGTTCAAAAAAAAAAAACTTCTAACTTCTCACAAAAAAATCAAAGAACAAGAGTCTTTTCACTCATTTTGCATCTGTAGATAACTTCTTTGTAGAAAACTTTCTATTGTTTCATTAAACTGGTATTTCTCCAGTCCCATTCGTTCAAAGTGCAAATCGTTTTCATAAATGTTGCAAATTAGGAATTTTATTTCTCATTTCTAATATTAGATGAATATCAGGACTAACTTTTTTTAAATATGAAATTATTTTCAAAGTTGTTTCTAATGAAGAATGTCTATTTTGTTTTTGTATTTGGTTCTCTTCATTAATTATTGCTAAATGGTGATTGAGAAATTAAGTATCTTAACTCTTACACGACATTTCAGACAAACTGTACAGGTTAGCAAACACGTGAGAAGAAATATAGAGAGCTGCAATGAGGCAGAACTAACAATGGATGGAGGAAAGTGTACGAATCAATTTTGAGGGAAATCGTAGAAATGAGATTTTAAACGACACTAACAATAGCATCCACACCATTTTCGTAAATGTTACTAGAAACTGAACCTTATTTATTTGATTTTAAGGCTTTTTCTGGGTGGTAATTCAAACACTGGAAAAATATGTTCCCCATTATTGACAGATTTCCAAGAATTTCAAACATTTTTTCCACACTTCCCTATTATTTTCCATACCTGAATTTTAAACTGTTACTAAAAATAAATCCTTTCATCTGACCAGATTTTGCAAAAGAACTTATCGTGGAGTATTAACAAAAAATTGTTCAACATATTTGTAAATTGTATTTAAGTATAGGAGTTTTATATGTATATTTAATTTCATATAAACTTTTAGACTATATTATAGTGTACGCACCTATACAAATTTCCGCCTGCCGTTAGAAGTCTTATTTTTTCTATTCAGTTTCACGAAACACAGGATCACCAGGACATATCCACAGCTAAAATTTATTTTATGGACTTATAAGTTCTTTAATGGAATAAGAAAAAATGTGTACGTGACAACATTTCTTATGATCACATTTCCGGTATTGGATCATTTTTGTTCTCAAAATTATACGCCCTGATATAAATTTATTTATCAGCAATTGTAGATGCTATAAACTAGTTAAACGTTCGAAGGTGGTGCGTGATTTTTAAGATGAAATATGAAAATGATAAACGTCGACTATTTGCATCAAAAAATCTGCATTTCCGGTGGCATGGCACCACCATCTGGCGGTGCCATCGCATTCACGGTAATATCGACTTTTAACCCAGTTTCCTCTCACTGAGAATTGTTATGATCTATAAGAAAACCGTATATAAGGCATCGGCGTGGCGCTGTTACTTCTAAACAGTGAATCTTTCCCTTCACCTCCTTTTTTCAAGAGTTCTAAGCTATGAGTATTCTTTCTATTGACTCTCGATCACCATTACTGTCGTACAAACTAAAAAGATACAGAAGTCCAATCTCACTCGAACTGAGAAAATCGAGAAAAACTGTCTGCCTAAAGAACTATAATATCGAATAAAATTTGGTATAATCTAGATACACTATTTGGGTAAAAATAATGTGCTCTTTCATATTTTGCAATACAAAATTGATTTTTTAAACAATTTCTATTAGTAAATGGACTTGCGATTTTTCACTAATCGTGGAAAGTCAAAAATACAAGGCAAAAAGAACACAAAGTTACTTGCGGACGATGCCCTTATCGAAGAGCTAGAGCACGGCCTCAAAATACAACAACAAAGCATACGTAAGGGACACTGTGTTTTCAGCGGCTGTGCCGAACTTACCCGAACGATTGTCGCTAGTGTATAGCCGATTCTAGCCGGGACTTATTTCCCTTCGATTTCCGATCAGGCCCGAGCTATTTCACAAGTCTAAAACATACGTAAGGGCGAGCGACTCTTTTCGTTTGTAAATTCGCTCCGCACTCGGTCACTTTAGCAAGGCAGAAAAGACACAAAGTTCTTTAGGTTCTTTTTTATTTCTGTGCTGAGGACGTATTACATGCCTTGTACAAATTTTAGGACACGCAAAGTGCTTTGTGTATCTTTTTATGTTGTATTTTTTAACTGTTTCGACTTTCCTCATTTATAAACAATTGTTCCTTGCAATAAATATTATTAATTAATAATTTTTATTAACACAGTTAGACGCAGCTTTCCCTTACGAATCCAACGATACCAAAAACTCATTTTTCATAAAAATGTCACTTAAATGTATCTTTTTAGTTTGGAGGGCAGATAAAGTTTCAGAAATTTCCTCATTTACAATAAAAAAAAGAGTGTAAAACGTTTTCTTAGTTGAACTTCAAGTGTAATTTAAAATGATATTTTTTGCTTTATAGTGAGACGAACGACGTCAATACCGGTCTTCTCGTCGAAGTTTGGAGCAAAGGAATGCTGTGGGACCGAGCCTTAGGTTATCACTACATTCCATTGCCGGAAGTTTCCTACTCGAATGAGGTAACGAATAATCAAAGCTCCGTAAGACACAGTATCAATATTGAAACACAAGAGGAAATACATGAACACCAAACACAGGAATATTCACAAGAGCCAAAAGCTTTGAACACAACAGACACATCACTTGATAACAACAGTAACGTTCAGGATCTTCCGGAATTTTGTGACACGGTAGACTTTTAATAAATAAATTTAATTTTATCATGAATCCCTTTCCGGTAAATATACAGGGTAGACCATTTCAATCTATTGTGGGAAATAACTCAGAATTTTGGTTGGTTATAAAAAAATGTTTCAGACAAAAGTTAAAGGCGGCAGAAGGGGTCAACTATTGTACCAATGAGTCTGACCTTGAATTCGATTTTCAAGGTTATTTTAAGGTCAAAGTGATTTTTTTAAATGGGAACCCCTGCTTTTGACCCCAGATTTGAAAAGAGCGGGAAATTTTATGTTCAAAATGATATTTTTACGAAGTTCATAGCAAGGTCGAATGAGGCTCACATTTGCGATAATGTTTAAATAATGGGTGTTAGCTCGGAACTGAGGTTGGGACCAGCAAAATGTTTCGGACAAAAGTTATCAAAGGCAGAGGGATCACCTACTGGTACCAATGACCTTGACCTGCTCCCAACCTCAATTCCGAGCTAACACAGATTATTTAAACATTATCGCAAATTTGACCTTCATTCCACCTTGCCATGAGATTCATAAAAATATCACTTTGAAGTTAAAATTTCCCACTCTTTTCAAATCTGGGGTCAAAAGTAGGGGTTCCCATTTTAAAAAATCACTTTGACCTTCGAATAACCTTGAAAATCGAAGATTAAAATGGTCCACCCTGTATTTTCTAACAGCATATTCCTTCATAAATTACTAGGAGTATTATATAATGAATAGATTTTTTCCGGTTTGGTATTCATAAATATTGCGGAGGCCTTTACCGGGTTAGTTATAGTTAGTAGTTATCAGTTAGTAGTTGAATTATAATTACTTTATAGTTACTTTTCCTCATTTGGCACTGTTACATATATTATTTACAATATACAATAAATTTGTGTAGAGTAGATTGAGTTTTGCATTATCAAAACTCAAATATAGAAGACCATTGCTTTAACTAAGCATTGACAATGATCAAAAGGGATAAACTTATCATCACTGAGAATTTTTGTTTATCTGGGTAAAAAAAGACAATGATAGTGAAATTATTTTCTGATCAGGAATTGTATATGTTCTTAGTTTTTGTAGAAAAACTTTATGATTCCAATGAGAGGCTTTTCTGTTCCAAGCACTTCTAAATTTAAATAGTTGAATTTTGAACACAAGTGTGAAAATGTAGAATTTTGAATGCTCATTTCAAGCCTGCCAGCTAGTGACTTTTTCTCCTCTTGAATTCATTTCAGATTCAATACTCTCAGATTGAAGTATATAATATTGTTTGATTTAAAATTCAAATTTCTCAAATATTTATAATTTGAAAGAATGACCGTGATAGCTAAAAATTGTTATGCTTCCTAATGGTCAAAATTGAATAATTCGAGATCAAAACTTGATTATGGTAATTTGAGATATATAGGGTTTTAAATTCGACAAATTAGTGTTATTTTAACACCTATTTAGAGCTAGCAGATTTATTTTTCATTTAAAACGTCAATACCTATATTTTTTAAGCTGGAAAATTTCAGCTTTCAATAATTAGAAAAAGCGTTTGAAATGAAGGCATTTTTAGTTTGAAGTGTTGAATAATTTTCTATTCCAGCCTTCAAAATTTTTTGATTTTAAATTCAAATCGTCAAAGTTTCAGAGTTAGAACTTAAAGCTTCTCAATAAATTATTATTATTTCGGAACAATCGCATCCAATATTTTCACATTATAAACCTTAAATTAGACATTTTTGTTTGGAAGTGCTTGAAATTGAAAAAAAATATGAATTTATACGTTATTGTGCCATTTTCAACTAAAGTCCTCCATAATTAAATAATTGTACGACTTTAAAACGCAAAAAAATATAATGAGTTCAGTTTAGTACTGCTACGTTAAAAAGTTGTACAATATTATAAGCTAGTATCATATGAAATCAAATAATTTTAAACCTAATTACGCAGAAAAAAGAAATGTAATATTTACTAATCAAGAAATGTAAAGTGTTTCTTGTAACCATAGCAGTAAAAACTGCTCTTAATGAAGGGGTAAACATGTCAAAAGCACTTCCCAGGTGCGAATTGTCGGTCGAGCCACGGTTGGCCCAACCTTTGTAAGGTCGGCCCAACTTTGTGAGCCAAAGGTCGGGCCAACCAGCGTAATGATAACGCATGCCATCCCTATTTTAG
>CAKNYM010053124.1:571958-610063 GCA_932195095.1 Andricus curvator
GTAGTGTTATGGTTATTTGGAGCCAATTTGCCAAAGCCTAAACGACCGTCAACCCAACCTTGGGCCAGGGTTGGGCCGACGGTCGGCAGCAGAAAGGTTACTTGCACTGGATAATATTACGCCGATGGTCGGGCCAACTATCGCCCAGAGTCGGGCCGACCGTAGTGTTATGGTTACTTGGAGCCAATTTGCCAAAGCCCAAACGACCGCCGACCCAACCTTGGGCCACAGTTGGGCCGACCATTGGGTGAGTTTTGGAAGCCAATGTCGGCTTCTAACGTTGGCCCAACTAAGGTTGCTTCGACCTACTATAGTTGGGCCAACCTTGGTTACCAAAATTCGGTTGCCAAAGCCGGCCCGACCTTGGGCCGATCGTCAACTCTGGCTGCCAACCCAAATTCGCACCTGGGTTAGCATTTCGTAAATGTCACAGTGAAGTTAGGGTGAATCTAACGGTAATCCTTTCGTAAAATAAACCTCTATTCCCTAGTATGAAATACGGTAAGATATGTAAAATCCACTGAACCGAGATTACAATCGTGGTGTAGTGAACATTGCAGAAGGATCGGTACATGCTACCGATCCGAATAGCTTGTTGAGCTCGCCCACATTTATTTTTGACATTTCTGTGACAGTCGCCACATTACTCCATATCCCCACTTAGCAATAAAGGGGTTTTATAATAAATAACACAATTTTCGATGACAAATCTTATTCACAGGTCGCGTACAGTTGAGAGTTTATTGCAGCAAGACGTGTTTGCGTTCCGCGAATGTTCCAGCTGACTTGTATGGATATGAGGTAAATGCGAGAACTTTTGTCGTGTGCCGCGATGGCATGGACGCGTATTCAAAAGTCGTTACCGAGGTCGCCAGCTTAATTACAAATGCATTTCGGAATTATTTCACAGATCGCAACTCGTGTAATAGTGTAGTGGTTAAGATACTCGACTTGCGTGCTTAGGTTTATTCGTTCGATTCCCCCCCGTTGCGTGCGAAATTTTAATTGCACAGAAAGAACTGGGGGTTCACTAAAGTTGCGGCTCAAATAAAAGTTGGTATCCCTTAGAACTTCTGCTCCAATAGATACCTGTAGACAGCCAAAAGGGTTCCTTTAGAGCGCACTTTTAAAGAACAACCTGGAGGCGCATTCACAAACCAACCGCTTGCAAAGTAGGGCTGGTAAGTTAGGGATCTATTTACAGTTATCGACCGCTGACTTGAGACGAAAAGTTTCTTGCATATGAATATGCCTTTATGTTGACAACTTTGCTAAATAACCTGCAAATTATATTTATCAAGTCATTATATCTATTTAAATTGCGGTAATATTTTGTACTTTAATTATCTTCATTAAGTTATGTCCATCAGAGTTCGATTACATGTGTACTTTAAGGTAAAAATTATGATATTAATTAAACAAAATGTCGAAGTGGGCAAAGCGAAAAAAAGGTTTCTTAGAAGTAGGCTCAAATACAATTGGGATCCTTTAGAACACCAACTGAGTATCATTTAGAGTTCATTTATCGTTTTGGTTCCTTTTCAGCAAGTGGGGTTCATTTTTGTTGCAGCTCCTTTGGAACCAAAAATGGGTTCTAATGGAAACCCTAGTTTTTTCTGTGTGTATTATAAGTGTTGTAACTTACAAATACCGATTAATTATAAGTATATCCGAAAATATATCTTAGAATTAACCGTGTGTTTATTTATTAATTATTTTTTAGCAATATTTTTTTACAATTTATAGAGCCGTCCAAACTATAGTCTGTACCTTTAACATAAGTCAGATCCGTTTATATTATCCGTCAAAGTGAGATGATAATTCGTAATCGCAGCATCGAGGAACAGTGCAGAATAGCGACTGGATCGGTAAAATCTACTGATCCGCAGGTCAGCAGCACTTGAAAATCGGTACTGGTAACCATCAATGATAGTCAAATTTAGTTGCCTATAATTGTAAAATTTACTGAACTGTCGTGTTGTCCATATACGTACTTGGAAGATCAGTAGATTTAACTTGGGTTTCAGTAAAATGTAAGGTTCTTTTTTCTGTGTGATGTTTCAAAATTATGAAGTTTTATATCATTTTGATTAAAAAACTGATGTCGTTTAATACTTAAACTATATTCACTATATTCAAAATAATATGTTGCAAATTTTTATAAAATTCGTGATTATTTGATTTTTAAGGTATTTTGACGTAGTTAAAAGGGATGATTCTGAAACTGGCTTTCTGTTTTTCGTAGCATCAATTTTTTCGGAGATATTCAAGATTAAATGTTCAACGTCACATAAAACTTTTTAAACCGGTTTTTCTGAAAAGCCCTCAAAGATAGAACATTTTCGCCTTCAGGTGCGCATTCCACGGAAAAAACATACTAGAATGTCCAATCAATTGATGATAAAGAAATCTTGTTATCTTGTGTTACAAAAATTTGACTACTAAGTTACAAAATTTGATAAAATGCATGTTGATTCGACTTTTATATAAAAAATGAAAAATCATATTGCGTACATGCAAAAACGTAAAAAAAATATATGGTCATTTTCGAAAACATAGGGTCATAGAACATCAGGTTTCAGAAACAGCCAAAAATGGGTTTCTTTCACTTTTTAAACCTGTCTTTCCATAAAATACGAAAATATAGAACATTTTCGCCTCCAGCTACGTATTCTGCGGAAAATACATACTGAAATGTCCCATCAATTGATAATAAACAAAATATTATTACCTGGTGTAACAGATTAAGTTTGAAATTGCGAGACTTAAACAATCTCAAATTAAATGCGAGTAAAGGCATGTAATTTGTAACTGAGATGTTCAATTTGAATTATTGTTCTGTTTGAAGACCTCAAAATAAAAATTGTTCCATTCTTGATGGATTTTATTCTCTAAATAAGAATGGGCGACATTTTTTCTGTTTCTGCCAGTTGACACTGCAATTTATCGTGATCCGCCGAATAGTTGGCAAATTATTGTACATTTTGAATGTTTTCATTTGGAGATTGATTAATTTTGAAAGGTTCGAATATTCAGTATAATTAACGTTTCAGTTTAAAATGTTCTAATTTGGAATGTTCAATTTTAAATTCTTAATGCTTCAAATTTAGGATTGTTCCGCATTAGATACATTAATTTGGAGATTCTTATATGAATGCTTCAAGTCTGGCATTTTTCAATAGAGGAGCCCACTTGGTTGGTAGAGAGTGACGTTTCTAAAGTGTTGTAATCCGATAAATTACCAATATTTTAAGTTTAGAAGGAACCCTCTTTGTTGAAATACAAGTTATCGAGGTGGAATAAGCACACGAGTTAATTTTTTCTTCACATATAACATCTACTCACTACTGGTCACTTGAGGGACATAAGTATAATATCATTAGATCGAGCATAGTTTGAAGTAGGATTTCTTATAAAAAAACACAAAATTGATATTTTTTACCATTGTTTACAAAAACGCGAATATATCCCCTTAACTAAGATTGTCAAAGTGGATGCCCAGCTTCTAGAACGTCACGGATTAAACATTTTTTAGTTTTGAGGGCTTGATATTGTAAACTTAAATAAATGGTAAAAGTTTGGAATAGCAGAATTTTTTTCTAAGTCTTGATTGGCGATCGTGTAATAGTTAACCGGTGAATTAAAATGGATCCATAAGATAAATTAAAAGAGGTACAGTCAAAGTGGATCGGTTGTTAATTACCCAATGACAGCGGTAGGCCATGGAGGTCGTATGTTACCTTCTAATTGTCCCTACCGACTATCCGGTCACCTGATATTTTCCGGATTATGGTATAATCGCAGTCACTGACTTAATCGATCGGAAATAGAGTCTGGCTCTTCAGGCACCACAGTGCAGTTGGGCTAGATGACATTATATAGTACACGAGGTGTGTCGGAATTCTCGACATATGCTCATCCATTTTAGTTCTCTTGCTTGAATAAAGTCAAGTTTTGCTTTTGCTACGAGTTTTCAATAAGCCGTGCATGGAGGTACTATACAAGTAGGTATTGAAACAATGGAAATGGGACAGCTCTTGTAAAAGAACGTGACGCCGTAGTGACGTGCTAACTATACACGTGTACACACCTCATCATGAAACAAATATTACAAGTTTCACAGTAGATATTCGTGCATGAGTTTATGAAGTCCTACACAAAAACAAGCGATGTATTCAAACTACAAAGGACTTTGGTCTCAATTTTTCAACTCAAGATTATTTTATAATTTAGTATGTGATGTTCAAAATTCGTATGAGAGACATTTTGATGAATATATTGTTCCAACATTATTATTGAATATTAATTTTGCTCAATAGAGGTGAATTTTTAGTTCAAAACATTTATAATTATCATACATTTGAATTTACCCCTTTAAAGAAAAGAAATCCCCACCACTTATAACGCTTTGTGACTCGATGTGTGGTTTGAACCATTACGAATTTTTTGTGATTTTAAGTAGTATCGGTACTTTAGAAAATCTTTATATCCTTAAAAGCAAAATTTTACTAACAGCGGAATAAGTGGGATATCAAAATAGAAATATCTTACCGTGTTACAGAAATCGCTTTGCTCTTTGAGAAATATAATAATGCGTTTTACCCTGGAAGAAAAAAATACGGGATATTTTTTTGATGGACTGCAATCTGGGTCGGACAAATGCTGCAATAGCAGTATGGGAGTTGGGGTGATCACACTGCGGAAAGAATGAATTGCTGTCTGGAGCGATTAATGCAGATTCTATTACTCCCTTGGGAGTAATCGGTTCTGTAAACAAAATTTGATCTGCGTCCAATATAGCCACTTTATACACTGTTAAAATTTTCTGCTGGAAACTTCCAATAAATGTATTGGAAGTTTATTTCCGAAACGTAAGGTAACGCTCCAATACAAAATGTTGTACTTTCCAAATGCTGGTATTGCCGTGGTATCTCCCATGTATTGGAATTTTACAATACATGTCCAGTACCCAGTAACACTTTTGTATGATATTGGCGGCTGCATATCTCGACACCTGTTGAACCGAAAAATTAAAAAAAAAAATGTAAATCATTTCTCAGGACATTCATGGAATTCACTGAATTAATTGAATTCTCGAAATTTACGAAATTCAAGGAATTCTCGGTATTCAATGAATTCGCGGAATGCGCGGAATTCGCGGAATTCATGGAATTCATGAAAGTAAAAAAAAATCCTGAAATTCATGGTATTCATTGAATTCATAAAATTCAAGGAATTTACGAAATTTAATGAATTCACGGAATTCAAGGAATTCATGGAATTCAAAACATTCACGGAATTCAAGGAATTTATGGAACGTGAATTTCGAGAATTCAGTGAATTCCGCGAATTCCATGAATTTCGTTAATTCAGCGAATTTCGTGAATTCAATGCCAACGGCCATACCACGCTGAAAAACCCAGTTCTCGTCAGATCACTGAAGTTAAGCAGCGTTGGACGCGGTTAGTACTTGGATGGGTGACCATTCAAGAATACTGAGTGCTGTTGGCACATCGTGGGTGTGGTGAACCCACACTTGTAGTTATTTATAACTACAAGAATACTATCCACCTGGAAACACTACCCGAATCGGGTAGTGTTGTCACGCCTACCCTGAAAAAGAAATGACTTAATGGTATACATACAATGAATTCCTTGAATTCCGTGAATTACTTTGATGCCACGAATTTCTTGAACACCTTGAATTCCGTGAATTCCGCGAATTCGATTATTTCCATGTATTCCTTGAATTCCATAAATTCCGTCAATTCCTTGAATTCCATATAATTCGTGAATTCCGTAAATTCTATGAATTCCGTGAATTCCTTGAATTCAATTAATTCCGCGAATTCCGTGAATACAGTCAATTCCGAGAATTCATTGAATTTCGTGAATTCAATGAATTCCTTGAATTCCGTGAATCACTTTGATGCCACGAATTTCTTGAACACCTTGAATTCCGTGAATTCCGCGAATTCGATTATTTCCATGTATTCCTTTGTATACCATTAAGCCATTTCCCTTTAATTTTATAAATTCCGTCAATTCCTTGAATTCCATATATATATACCATTAAACCATTTCCCTTTCAGGGTAGGCGTGACACTACCCGATTCGGGTAGTGTTTCAAGGTTTTTCTTGTAGTTATAAATAACTACAAGTGTGGGCTCACCACACCCACGATGTGCCAACAGCACTCATGTCAGTATTCTTGAATGGTCACCCATCCAAGTACTAACCGCGTCCAACGCTGCTTAACTTCAGTGATCTGACGAGAACTGGGTTTTTCAGCGTGGTATGGCCGTTGGCCATATAATTGGTTGGCAGTATAATTCGTGAATTCCGTAAATTCTATGAATTCCGTGTATTCCTTGAATTCAATTAATTCCGCGAATTCCGTGAATACAGTCAATTCTGAGAATTCATTGAATTCCGTGAATTCTATAAATTCCGTGAGTTCCATGAATTCCGTGAATTTCATAAATTCCGTGAATACCATGAATTCCGTGTATACCATGAATTCCGTGAATTCCATGAATTTCGTGAATACCATGAATTCCGCGAATTCCGTGAATTCCATAAATTTTGTGAATTCCTTAAGTTTCATGAATTCCGTGAATTCCGTGAATTCCATGAATTTGCAATAAAATGTTTAATAAAAAACTTGTTTTTTTTTCTATAGGATGCGCACTTTTTGAATTATAAAAACAAGACAATGAAAATGCATATTAATACAAAATAAAGTACAAATATTAAAGTAATCATGAAAAAGAAAATTTTTACTTTATTGTGCAATATCGGAATGAGCAGTCCCAGTCCGAGGCACAGAAATAAATATAATACACATTTGATATAATAGAGTTTAACTCAATAAAGAAAAGTTCGCACTTAGAACAAAATCGAGTGTGAAGCACGAGATACGTGATGAGAATGAGTTCGTTAAATCCGAAGCAGCTCTAACAAGAGAGCATTCAAAATCACCAAATTACAGTTGACGATGCTTTGACTTTTAATTTTAAAAGGTTTTGCAGAGCGCGATAAATAGAGTATCGAGAGAAAAGCGCGAGAACAGTCGCGCGCCCTAGGCGAGCTCAAACTTGCGAGCCGCGCGTCCACCACACAATGAGAATGTGCCCGCGCAGTGGGAAAATTTATTTTTTTATTTCTTAATCACTAGTATAAATAAGACAAAAAATATAACACAGAAAAATTTATTTTTCATGTGAATTCTACATGATTAAATTTGAGCCATCCCCGAAAAAAATCGGACAAAAAGAAAAGCTTCCAGTGTAGGGGTCTAAGAAATCAAATTTTTCCAATTTCTCTTATTCTTAACCACTGATGTAAAAAAAAGAAAAATGTAACCTAGCAAATTTTATTTTTCATCTTAATTCTATAGATGTCAAGAGCTTCAATTTGAGTCATCCCCGAAGAAAAACGTACTAAAAGTAAAGCTTGCCGCATAGGGGTATAAATAACCAAATTTTCCTTATCTTTCCTATTTTTTAACCACTGATATAAAAAAAATGTAATCAGCAAATTTTATTTTCTATCTTAATTCTACATTTCAAGATATTCAATTTG
Organism: Andricus curvator; assembly: GCA_932195095.1. Taxonomy (NCBI): domain Eukaryota; kingdom Metazoa; phylum Arthropoda; class Insecta; order Hymenoptera; family Cynipidae; genus Andricus; species Andricus curvator. Next base: position 579,543 of record CAKNYM010053124.1, read on the forward strand.
ATATATCCCTGTAGAAAATCGGATTAAAAGAAAAGCTTCCAGTATAGGGGTCTCAGTAACCTATTTTTCCTTTTTTACTTATGTATATAAAACAATGTAACATTGAGTATTCTAACATTACGTTACACTCTGTCGGTGACGTTGAAATTTATAAGGTTTTATCGCTTGGTGGAGTGTAAAGCATGGTTTACATAGGAGTTTAACTAAAACTAATTTTTTCAGACGAAAGTAAGAGGAGAATTCTGTCGTGATTTGGAAGAACACTGTTAACTACAATTCGGATAAAGGTGTTCGCACAAGAAAATCCGTTGCAGTTTGCTGGTAAAGTCTCACGAACGTGCCGTCCGCGCACGAACACATAACGCCAACCAATCGCGTGCAACCTGCCGTGCTGCTACGGTCCGTGGCAGCACTTACTGAAGTGCGTTGCGAACTAGTTTAAGTAGCGAGGTACTTGCGTGCGTCACCGCTCGGAAGGCAGCAGCACGACAGGTTGCACGCGATTGGTTGGCGTTATGAGTTTGTGCGCGGACGGCACGTCCGTGAGACGTCTCCAGCGCACTGCACAGGATTTTCTTGTGCGAACACCTTTAGTCCCTTCAGCCGCTTACCGTTAACTGCGTTCAGGTGACTTATCCGAATTGCAGTTAACGGTGTTCTTCCAAATCACGGCAGAATTGTGATATCACTTTGCTTTTCAGATAGAAAAGCCATTTCTCTAATTATTGTTAGAAATTTGGAAAGTGTGCGATTTGGCAATCGATCAAGAAAAATTATAATGTGCCATGCTTGAGGTTATAATTTCAATTGCCGGTATTGCTGGCGACTTAAAGTCATAAGACTTTTTGATTCCTTGAGTAAGGAATTTTCAAATGAAAATATCACAAAATTTATTTATGCTAGTGTAATTACAAGTGTGATAACTGAGCGTTGAAACCAAATAATTAACAAGATCAACCACAGTAATCTCAGGTACACGGAAGAAATTTATCCGTAAAAAAGTCAGGAACTTGTACCAAGGTCTCGGATATGAGAAAAATTCATCGGATATTTATGTATTTTCGTAAATAACCTGGGAACTTTGAGAAAGATTGAGGAACTCGATGTCAAAATTCTAAAACGGTTCATCACTTTTTTTTTACGTGAATAATTACAAAAATATTACGAGTGATTGGGAAAAGATTCTCAGAGCACTCACGAGCTTGCCCGACAAATCTGGGAACTCGGAAGTAGGTTCGCTTATCCGTGGCCAACACACACACTCTCCCAAACGCGCGGTGCGTGTGCGCGCTTGTAAGTGTGCCTCGAGCTCGTCGGATGAGTGGCTAGAAGTTTTATAATACCTATTTTGTTTGGCCTCGATGGCTGCGCGTGTTTACGCACTCCTGGTTTATGTGTTTAGAAACTGGTGAGTCAGCAGTCTTGAGGGTTCGAATCTTTCTGAGTTGCGTATTTATAAATTAATATAAAAATAAATCGCACAAATACAATTTTTTCTCTTTATATTTCAGTCTGAAATTTTCAGGAACTGTTCGTAGGAAATTCGAACTGCTCGTAAGGAACTTCGATTTCTCATAGAAATAAGGATGTAATGTTTCATTTTTACATTCTCATTCTAATGAGAAGGTATTGGTTTTATGTAAAATTTGACATAGACGGTTTTCATCAAATCTCCACGTTTTGAGGCCCCCTCAGCTAGAAAAAACGATTTTTACCAAGGTGTCTGTCTGTCTGTAGTCTGTCTGTCTGTAGCCACGATAACTTTCGAAAAAATGATCAGATTTGATTGAGCTTTGGCACACTTTTTTATGGCCGAAAAAGAGAGAACGAGTTCGTTAACCAGCTATTTTGGATGAAAATTCAAAAAGTGAGCACATTTTGAAAATTTTTGAGACCACTTTTTTGAAGATTTGAAAATTCTATGTACGGTTATTAGTAGTGCGCAAAATGACGAACAAAATATTCTTATGACTTTTCGTGATAAAAAAAAATTACTGGAGTTATAGCATTTTCAAAATTCCAAAAAACAAACGAAAATGAACATTTTAAGCCGAAAAACGCACGATATGAAAAAAGTCAAGAGGAGAAAAACGTTGATTCCTGAACACCCTATAATATTTTCATAACAACTTTTTGAATTTTTTGAAAAATAAAAAATTCAAATTTTGATCGCACAAAAAATTAATGAAAAATCAAAAATTCCATTTCGCTGACAAACTATGCAAGATAAGAGAAAAGATCATCTCACCAAAATTGTGCATCTAAAAAAGATCTACAAATTTCTTATCATTCACTTTTTGATATGACGCGTAGTTTTTTTTTATTCGTAAAAAACAGCATTGAAAATAGAAAAGTCAAATTTTCAGACGAATATTACCAGCTACGAAAAAATGACCGAAACAAAATTTGTTCATCCAAGGAAGAGGTACAAATTTGTTGTGACTCATGTTTCGATAGGATGCGTGGTTTGAAAAAACAATGCAAGATAAGAAAACATATAAATGAACACAAATTGTGCATTCAAAAAAGACTTACAAACCCGTAATCAATTTTTGTGGTAGAGAATATATTCAAAATGAAAAAAATTAACTTTTTTGATAAACGGCACAAGCTAAAATAAAATGTTAACTAATAAAATTTGTCGCCTAAATTATATCATTACTTTTCATTTGAAATCAAATACAAATTTAGTAATTTGTATATGAATATATGAATATGAATATGTATAATATAACACGAAGCACAAAGTGCGCGCTCAGTGTATTTACCAAATCGCACGCCGTAAGTGCGCTCAAACTTTTTTGTTTCTATCATACGGTGCACAGAACCGAGCGTGGAACGCAAGGTTCAAATGATTTTCAAATCAAATATTGAGCGCGAAGCGCGAGTGTCTGGATGAGAATGTGTTCCTTAAGGTCGATAGAACCTTGAGTAAATAAAGATCCTTTTCAGTGTAAAATAAAAACAAATTTAACAATCACTTAATATGTAGAGGTTTTGATAATTTTATAATACTTGCAAACAAACTTTTTCTTTTCATCGAAGTCGAACACGAAGTTCAAAAATCTAGAGGAGCCGAGCGTAAAGCGCGAGATAAATATATGATCGAGCGCGAAGCGCGAGATCCAATAGTCGAGTGCCCTAGGCGCGCTCAAACTTGCGAGCGAAGCGAGCCGCGCGCGATGAGAATGTGCCCGCGAAGCGGGCAGATTTTTTTATCTCGTATCCGAGACCTAGCTACAAGTTCGTGACTTCTTCACGGATAAATTTTTTCCGTGTAGCTGCTCCAAGTCCGTACTCAGATCTCGTTCATTTGAGGCGTAAATATTACAGTTTTCCATCATTTTTATTTTCTCCTTTTACCTTTCTCCTACGTCGTCTTTCAAGGTGCAAAAATAATCGCTTGACATCTTTTAAAAACACTATATACTATTCAATCACTTCAACGCACTACCAAAATTCCAAAACTGTCACCACCAACAGTCACAACAATGCAACCTAACCTTGATCACGGTACATTATAATTTTTCTTGATGGACTGCCAAATCGCACACTTTCAAAATTGCCAACAATAATTAGAGAAATGGCTTCTCTATCTAAAAAGCAAAGCGATATCACACTTTTTCACTTAATTTCGTCTAAAAAAATTAATTTTAGTCAAACTCCTATGTAAACAATGCTTTGCATTCCACCAAATGATTAAGCCTTATAGATTTCGACGTTACCGATCGAGTAATTTACGACTGTAATTTTGTGATTTTGAATGCTCTCTTGTTAGAGCAAAGATCTTTGGATTTAACGAACTCATTCTCATCACGTGTCTCGTGCTCCCTGGCGGACCCGCCGAACGCAAGCATTACGCTGCAGCGTAATGGTAAAGTAATGTTAAAGTAATGGTAAAGTAATATGGCATTATAATTAATAAAAGAAACAAAATAAATATGTAAACTGTTGCAATTATAATAATACGTTACAATTTACGTTAAATGGTCATGCCGTAATTGCAACAAGTTGCTTTTTCAGCGTTAAAAAATAAAAAAACAAAGTGGCTGCCATTGAAGTCGGGCCCCTGCATTTTGGCAGTCTGCTAACGACGGCTTCAAGCGGGTTGCCAACTGCAGGGGCCCGACTTCAATGACAGCCACATTATTTTTTCATTTTTTAACGCTGAAAAAGAAACTTGTTGTAATTACGGCATGACCATTTAACGTAAATTTTAACGTCTTATTATAATTGCAACAGTTTACATATTTATTTTGTTTCTTTTATTAGTTGTAATGCCATATTACTTTACCATTACTTTAACATTACTTTACCATTACGCTGCAGCGTACTGCTTGCGTTCGGCCGGTCCGCCAGGGCTTCACACGCGATTTTGTTCAAAGTGCGAACTTTTCTTTATTGAGTTAAACTCTATTATATCAAATGTGTATTATATTTATTTCTGTTCCGATATTCCACAATAAAGTAAAAATTTTATTTTTCATGATTACTTTAATATTTTTACTTTATTTTGTATTAATATGCATTTTCATTGTCTTGTTTTTATAATTTAAAAAAGTGCGCCTCCTATAGAAAAAAAACAAGTTTTTTATTAAACATTTTATTGCAACTTTTGTGTCGTTTTTCAATAAATTTAATTTGTTTGTTTTCAATGTTATTTTTTACGATTTGAACTTAAAATACGCATCTTAGCATAGAGTGGTTTTAAGCGTAGATATAATTTAGGCGAACATTTTTGTTAAATAAAATGTTATTGTAGCTCGAGTCCTTCCAAAAAGTTAATTTTTTTATTTTTAATATATTTTTAGAACAAGAGTTTATAAAAAATTTGTAGATCCTTCTTGGATGAGCACCTTTTTTTCATTTATTTTTTTTTCATAGCTTGTGTCGTTTGTCCAAAAATTAAATTTTTTCTATTTTTAATGTTGTTTTTTTACGAATAAAGAAAAGACTATATGCATGCTATCAAAAAATGATTCATAACAAGTTTGTAATTCTTTTTTGGATGAACAACTTTTGTTTCATTTTTTTTTCGTAGCTTGTGTCAGTCGAGACCATTTTTTTCAAGATTTGAAAATTTTATGCACGGCTATTTTCGATAAAAAGAAAATTATCAGAGTTAGCATTTTCAAAATAAAAAATAAAATAAAAAAATGAACATTTTAAGCCAAACAACGCAGGATATGAAAAAAAGCCACTCGAAGAAAAACATTGCTTTTTGAAAGTCCTACAAGAATATCATAACAAATTTTCGAATTTTTTCGAAAAATCGAAAATTCAAATTTGAATCACACAAAAAATAATGAAAAATAAAAAATTCCATTTGGCGATGAAACTATGCAATATAAGAAAACACATTAGTCAACAAAAATTGTGCACCCAAAAAAGATCTAAAAATTTGTTATTAATCACTTTTTTGTAGGAAACGCAGTTTTTGTTCTATTCGTAAAGAATAACATTAAAAATAAAAACATTAAATTCTGGGCAAACGACACAAGGTACGAAAAAAAGTTAGTTCACAAATGTTCTTCACTCAAAAAGGATCTAAAAATGTATTATTAATAATTTTTAGATAGGACGAGTAGATTTTCTTTCAATCGTAAAAAATAAGATTGAAAATAAAAAATACAAAATTTTGGAAAAATGACACAAGAGACGAAAAAAATTAAGAGAAAAAAGTTTTTCAACCAAAAATATCTACAAATTTGTTATAAACTCTTGTTATAAAAATATATTAAAAATAAAAAAATTAACTTTTTGGAAAAAGGTCACAAGCTAGAATAACATTTAATTTAACAAAATTTTTCGCCTAAATAATATGTAAAAATTTGCTTAGAACCATCTCGCGCTAGGGTGCGTATTTTTAGATTAAATCGTAAAAAATAACATTGAAAATAAACAAATTAAATTTATTGAAAAATGACACAAGTTGCAATAAAATGTTTAATAATAATTTTTTTTAATAGGATGCGCACTTTTTTAAATTATGAAAACAAGACAATGAAAATACTTTTGTTTTAATACCAATGTACATTATGAATTGTAATAATATAAATTTATGGAAATGATACATTTTTCAGGGTAGCTGAGAATTAAAATTAGTGCAAAATAAGGAACAAATATTCAAGTAATCATGAAAAATAAAATTTGTACTTTATTTTCTAATATCAGAATAAGCAGCCCCAGAGCGCGGTATAGAAATAAATATAATATACATTTGATATAATAGAGTTGAACATAATGTAGAGAAGTTCGCATTTTTGACAGAGTCGAGTGCGAAGCACGAGATAAGTGATGAGAATGTGTTCATTAAAGCCGAAGGAGCTTTAAAAAAAGAGAATTCACAATCACCAAATTACAGTAGTCGATGCTTTGACCTTTAATTTTAAAAGGCCTGCGCACGAATGTGAGGTAAATACATTATTGAGCGCGAAGCGCGCGATGAATATATCATCGAGCGTGAAGCGCGAGAACCAACGGTTGCGCGCCGGAGGCGCGTTCAAACTTGTGAGCCGCGTGCGATGAGAGTGTGCCCGCCCAGCGGGCAGATTTTTTCACATTGAAAATGCTATAACTTTGATAATTTTCTTTTTCAAAGTGAAAAAAAATGATCTCAAAAATTTTGAAAATGCTTTAAGTTTTTGAATTTTCATCCAAAATAGTTGGTTAACAAATTCGATCTCTCTTTTCGATCCCTCAAACTGTGTGCTAAAGCACAATGCAATCCGACTACTCTTTCAAAAGTTGTCCGGTATACAGACGTATACCCGTTTTTTTCGGATTCAAAGAGTCTCGAGAAGTGCACGGAGAAAAATAGATATTGAAAAGTAGATATTAAAAACTTTTATATTTAACCATAATATATAGATATTACGGTATAATATCTAATATCTTCTATTAAATATACAAGATATTAAAGGGCAATTTCTTTTTATATTAAAAGAATAAAATGTGTAATATTAACCGTTGATATCTAAGATATTAAAGAAGTGAAATTTTGTCGTAGCAATGTCGTTGACGTGTGGCGTGGCGTCAAAAGATTTTAACACCGCTTTGTCCGTATCTTGAGCAATCGTCGTGTGAGTTGTGGTTTTTCGGTTATATATTGCATTGCAAATTTTGGCGCAAAATGGATTAAGGGTTTTTGGACATGGATATCATAATTTTCTAAAGAAAATTAGGACTTGGCGCTACATGCATCATTTATGTTAGCCTTGAACAGCGTATTATTATCAATGCTCGAGGATTCGGACATCAAAAACAGAAGACTGCGATGTAAAATCCTTTTGGATTTTATAGAAATTGGCATGCTTTACAGGTAGTTTTTGCATAATTAAAAAATATTTGTTGAATATCAGATTCTGCCCTTTAATATCTTGGATATTGACAAGTAAAATCTTCTTTTTAATATCTATGGATGCTCTATTTCAATATGTAGATTTCTGTCCCATAGTTAAATCGCTAAGATATTAACTAGTAATATCCAGATAGTCTTCTTTAATATCTATTTTTCTCCGTGTGGAGATTTAGAGAAATCGGCGATAGTCAGTTTTCACATAAAAACAATACCTTTTCATTTTGATGAGAATTTAATAAGAAAAAATTGGATAATTTGACTGATTATTTGTTGATATTTTAAACGTGTGGGAGAAAAGGAAAAATTTCCATGAAGTTTAAGAAAAATTTGTTATTTTGAAGGATTGATTCATTTTTATTGCGAACACAATTTCTATGGAATAAATAAAACTGTTGCAAATGGTATATTTTGGTTCAGCTATTATGTAGTGCGTTTAGATAAACAATATTCAGTGTTTTTTAACCACTAGAGCATGGATAATAAATTGGATGCGACAAGTTTATTTGATTTCAATTTATAAAATGTTTGCCATTTCGTTGAGGTTGGCAACGCCGGGTAAATTTTTGCTATGTGCTTCAATTATAGAAATCAAATTATACTAGTTTTTTGTTTTAAATTATTTAGACTGTTCCATTTTTATTTTCAAGTGTAGCCCCGTAATTTTAGCACAAAATTCAAATGAATAACTTTTCTTTTCATTCTAAATCTTTTAATATAACCATGCTAAACATTTTATATAGCAATAGTGTTTTATCTCTTCATTCGTGACCACTGCGCATCTTGATCATCCCTTTTTCGTTTTTGTCGATAAACTCAAACGTGAAGTGAAGTTCGACGAGTGTTTGCTGGTTGTACAAATCGAAATCAATTGCTGCATCATCAAGCTGAATTTACGAATTACAACTGTAGATTAGGTCCGCCCAATCACCATCGATCCATGGTCACCAGTATTGACCAGTTGAGGCTGTTTAAAAAACTAACGATAGTGTAATTGAACGTGAAATAATTCTATTTATTAGAGCCACCGCTTTACTCCAAATGTTCTAATACAATTTTGCTACTGTCAGTTGCATTCACCCCTTGTTAAATGACCTACCCCACTTGCTTTCCCTATTTAATTCGCAACTTTGCTACAACCTTTCTATTGAGAGGAAACCTTGTGTCTCAGGCCTTAGGCCCTTTGCTCTTTTGCAAGGAAATGTTCTTGAAAAATGAATTAAAAGGAAAATCAGTTAAGAAGCTCTTCTTTAATTGCCATTTCCACGGTTGTCATGATTTTTTAACTGCATTATTGATAAAATATTTTTTGATTTCATTTCATTATCAGCTGTTGTTTGATTGACTGTCACGACTAGAATTAATTCTAACTTTGCGACATAAATTTTTTCTAGGAGCCTCTTGAAAAATTAGAAGATATTTTTGTTAGGGTTTTTCCAAGAACACTTTTGGTTATTTCGACTGCAGTTTCTGTTAACATTTTCACCTTTCATATTCTTCTGTTTTTTAAATAAACAATCAAAACAGTTTAGGCGTAGGATACGCGTGTGTGTTTATATTCTTGTTATATTTTTCTGTAGTTTTGATGAATTGAAAGCTTGCACAGTGTAAAAAGAAGTACCATGGTATTGCGAGGAAAATACAATACCTTTTCCCCTCTATTGCAGAATATTGAGGGCAGGCGATATGCCACGATCGCGTTACACTTTCGTGAAAAAGGGAGATAATTTTGAATTGTGAATCTATCATATTTCATTTGTAAATCAACTAATTCAGGAAGATGTAATTTTGAATTACATTATCGAATGAAGAAGTCAAGTAGAGATGAATCTAAAACCTACTTTGAATTCCTTTTTAAATATAAGGTACAAAAGAAGAATATCTTTTCAGAAATAAGAAAGTAAAGTTGTTGGACATTCTCCGTTTTTTTTACTCAAAACTTCAATTTCGTTTTCCAATAAACTAGAGTTCACTTGAGTTTAATTTCTCTACTCTTTACCTTCTTGCTCCCTACGCTTTCTTCTTAGACAATATTTTTGTATTTCTCGTAGGGCAAGATGTAGATGTAGAAGATTCCAGCAGATGTAGTCTCTGACGTAAATAGCGGATTAGCAAGTCTTCGATTTTTGTTGAGTACGTTTTCTAGAATCACTTTTGAATGATTTCAAGAGGTGATTTGAAAGTTTTCAGTGCTTCTTTCTGAATCTTTACGTTTTCGATTGCCCTTTATGTTAAATTATTCAAATTTTATTATTTTTTTGATTGAAGACTTTGAATTAAAAATTTGTTCAATTTTCACGGCTTCTACTTTGTAGATGTACCATTTTAAATGTTTAATTCGGTTTAATTTTGAAGTTGAAACTTTTCAACAATTTATAACTGTTTTTCATTAGATTCATTAATTTGAAAATTATTTTTGAATGCCTTAAATCATAAATTGTTCATTTTTTAAAGTTTAAGTTTGAAAATTGAAATCATCGTATTTTTTCAGAAACCGGGAAATGAACGTGAATTTTAGTCTGAAGCTTAACTGATCATGGCTCAGGAATTTGAAATAAAGTATTATTCTACTTAATCAGCCTTTAAGTGGATGAGAAAGATTATAGTCAGACTGCTTGTCCGGACATCCTGCTGGAGCTATTTCAAGTTGGTTCTGCTGCGTAATCATAAAGTGATTCATCCTCTGATTTATAAGCCTTATTTGCAGAGAGAATTTAGTAGATATTTTTACTTAATGATTGTTATGAAATACCTTGTTATATGAAAAAGTATAATTTTTAAATTATGCGAACATTATTTTTTCTCTCTTCTCGCCCTAAAAATTGATTTCAAACATGATGTATCATTTCTAGAATTGGAAACATATATTCAGATATTTATATATATATATATATATATATATATATATTTTTTCATTTCGAATATATGGGTCTTCTGTCCTATCGTTTTGCGAAGGATCGAAGGACTCAGATTAGGGGTGAGGCAGATGTAAAGAGCATTGCTCGCGTTTAGGGGTCGTCTTGGGCGTTCTATGAGTCAGGTCAACTTGATTCGAGTCAATTCAAAACCAGCGACAACCCCGACCCTCTTCTGACTATGACGTCACGTCATGTCATCTGGCGCATGGCCAAGATGAGACGCTCAATGAAACACTTGGAAGAGCCAAGGGGACGGTGTCGGGGTGGTTTACGGTGCTATTATGCTGCGTGCACACATCCAAAACTCTCGAGGACATCGACCTTGTAGAGGCGACAAGGTCCACTCGATAAATACAATCATGAAGTAAGGATAATCGATACAATGCTTGGCCATCTACCAATGGTTGGCCACCTGGCTTTAATATACCCACTTAAATAATCTAAAAATAGTAATGAATAAAACTATACTAATAAATAGTTCGAGGCGAATCAGTACATTTCAGCACATTGTATTTTAGAATTTTGTTTGACGTTTATAGTGGTTTTTACGAATTCTCAAACTTGAGAAAATCCTTGAGGGGCTACTTATTGCACCGATTACCCCACGATAAACAAAACACCTCGACGGTAATCTTTTCTCAGGTATCATTGTTTTGTTTTTTAAAGCATCCGATTGCGATCAGTTATAGTTTAATTGGTATCTTCAATCCGATCACGTGTGATGACATATTTTGTTAGAGTGGCTCGAGCTGTGGGTGAACACGGAATGAAATTCGTTTTCTTTTATTCAATCCGCGAAAACATATTGCGAAACGAGTTGTTCGTTTTTCTCAATACAGTCTTTAACCTTTTCTTTTCTTCTTTAAACATTTCCTTTAGAAATAAAAGGAAAAATTAGGATCTTGTTTTCTCTACTTTTATTTAATTTTATGGCTGGCGTGAAATATAGAAATCATTTTGGAGACGGTGTACACTTCTAATGATCAGTCAGAAGGTTGAAGAGCCATAATCTCCAGAACCACTCCATCACGCCTTGTATCCATAATCCTTACTGTCTACACTTGAAGACATATTACACCTTTCAGGTATGTTTTATGAAAAAAAAATATGATAGAAGAAATAAATTATTTGCCTTCTTTCAATTGTGTACCTTTCAGTAAAGTGATAACTCATATGGGCTTATGCTATCAGTGCTACCACTCACCTTAAGTTATCAATACTTTTCAATATTTGATAATACTAAGGAGGATATTTGTACTCATTTCTTCGTATACTGACCCTAATCTTAAATTCTTCACATTAGAAACTATCTACCCTTAAAATGCAGAGAAATCTGCATTTTTGCTCGAATGTTCACAAAAGCACTCCAGCAGACACTTGAACTGTTTCCGCAGCAATTCCATGCAATGCACTTACGAAACTGGTAGTATCCTCGTTCATCTAAAAGGGGTTTGACCCAGAGTCGTGTAGCTGCATAATAAACTCTCTGGAGCCGCGACTTCGACTCTTGTTTGCTTTGGAATGTCTTTCGCTTATACAATATACATCCTTTATAGACCCCTGCCACAAGAATTTAAATGCATATTTATGAACGATGGGTTCATTGGGATGATAAAAGAGGGGAAGAACGGAAGCAAGTAGAGAAGACGAGACACCCGCTTTTTAGTTAACGAAAGGCAGCAGATGCTTTCCTGTTGCGAGGATAATCTGGGTCAGGTCTGGCTTAAAATATTCATAAAGCCACACGCGCGATCTACATACGGTAGCGGTTCGATTCGCATTAGAAATGCGCTGACTGAGGTATGTCAAGTCACTCGAGAGGGTGTTGCAAGTCTCTTTTGCACCCACCCACGATCTGTCAGGACCTTGGAAACGTTTTCACACCTTCTGGAGAAGAGACTTCTTTAGAATCAAATGACTGGCTGTTCACCTTAACACAGTAAAAAAAAATGTTCAAAATGATACCGAAATCAATATCATTTTGATATGCAACGAAAATGATACCGAAATCAAGATCATTTTGATCGGCCGGAATGAATGATCGATTTTTGAGATCATAATGATCTGATGCGGGATCATCAGGTATCAAAGCAAACCAAGATGGCTGACGTTCTTAGAGTACTTTAGCTCATATGCGAGCATTTTATGGTTTCTGATCGTGCAGTGTACTTGAAAAGTTAAAAGATTAACGAATTCTGATATTAGGAAACATCATCTGTTGAGTGTAGTTGTCACTTGCGTGTCGTTAGATAACATTCTTAGGTTATGTCGTTATGACATCGTCACCAAAAATTGGCGGCCATTTTGTTTAGTCTGACAAATGACCCAAAAAATATGATCAAGATGATCCGAATGGACAGATCATTATGATCTCGAGAGTCAAATGATCGTTGGTGTAAAATGCTCTGCAACAAAATTGATCCTTTTTTTTACTGTGAAGAGCCCAGCTGAAATGTAAAGAGAAAAGCAGAGAAAAATGGAGAGAGAAAATGTTGTGAATCATTTCAAGGTGGCTACGGAGATGAAATCGGGAAATCCGGAAAATTATCGGATTTTGCAGTTAATTCATGGTTTCTAGAGATACACTCATCCAATCACTTCAGTTCGTGATATTAATGGGCGGCCATATTGTGAATTGTGGACCATGGAGTTCTATATCTTATTTTTGTTTATATTTCCAGCCCATGGAATTCCATGTTCAAGGAAATCTATACCATGATTTTTATTTGATTTAATGTATTTTATTGCTGACCACGGTTACAACCTTATAAAATATAAATTGTTTTTGAACATTTTTCTCCAAAATTATCTAATTTCAGACCATGATAGGCCATGGTCATTTAATGGTCCTCCATATTCCCGAAAATCTGGATAATGGAGTCTGCTCGTGACATTGTATGGTACCGTCGCCCATGGTGATATTGGTACTTTTTAGTATGGAGATATTAAAGAAAACATGTTTGCATCTTTATTGATCCATATCTTCCAATATATGATCGTTTCTGAAAAAATATCGTTCTTGAGTAATTCGGACCTGCTCTATTCTGTAATAAAATGCATGGTTTTCAATGTTCGCCGTAGAAGGACGAGACTTCAAAAAACCTATTGCACATGTCAACGCGAATATTTAGCGCGGCGCTTGTGATAAATGAATTATAAATCATTATTAAGCCAATCAGTGTACGTAGTGTCGAGTCTTATTTTAATCGATTTTTTAACCAAGACATTCGACCTTTCGACTATTTATTATTTTATCATCGAATATATGGATCCTAAATTAACATGATTTGTATTTGTATTTTTAAAGGACCTTTGATCTCTCGATCAATTATGCTTGTTTTACGCCAGTATAGGTTCTTATTCGATTATTTTTCTAACTCGTAATATTCTCTTGCTCTCGATAGAACTTTGAACGTTTCATTGAGTTCCACTCGTCTTTTTTAAATTTCAATTTAAATGGAATGATTTATAATTTTCTGAAAAGTTAAACTTATTATAATTCATTGTTTTCATTGTTGGAAAATATTAATAATTTTTATCTTTTATATGCAAAACTGTAGAGAGAGCCTTTCTTCGTTAGTATTTCTCCAGATTTCTTAAAAATCATTATAGATAGGCTTATTAGGGTCTGATTATCTATGAATTCAAATATAATTTCTAATTACTTTTTTTACACATGAATTTGTTTTTTTCATTGAGAATCCAACGATATAAGAAACTTATTTTTTGTTGAAGATGATAACTTCAAAATTATGTTGAACTCCAAGGACAAAGTTTTAATGGCTTTAATTACAAAATTGAAATGAGCTGGAATTCTGACATGAGTTTTGAGTGGCCACATTTTGTGAATTGAAAACTTCGATATCTTCCATATAAAATAATAAAATTATATAATTAGTGTTCCGTGCTTCATCCGGATGGTTCACTTCCGAAAATCAGAAATAATAATTTGATTTTAATATTTATTTTGTTTGAATATTTAATATGAAGTTCATTTGAATCTTTCAGTCTACTATAATTACTCACTTTTCATTATTATTTAAATAATTTTAATACACATTATACTTACAAATCTATAAAAAAAACTTACTTGAATTCGTTTGAAGCTCATCATCTGTTCATAATATTTTTCTGCCTTCTATTAAATTTTGTTTCAGTAACTTTTTAGAAGTTTCATGGTTTTGAGCTCTTTAGAAAAACCTCTAATCTACTTAGTTTCATCATTATCCAGTTTCATTTTGGCTTCACATGACTAGAATTCACCGTTTTTGTCATTTGTTTTCCCGTTTCTCAGTTTTCATTCGGGAAATCAGATTCCCATTTCTCGTTTTCATAAATGAGAAAATTACATCTGGATGAAGCAGGAAACACTAAGATAAATGTTGTTTTAATTGATACAAAAAACTGGTGTTGAACCAATGAAATTCATTCTAACCAAAAATGTAAAAAGACGTTAAAAACAATTAGAAAGATAAAAATGCTGTTGATATCATAATTAAAACAAATTTATCAAATTATATCACGTTCTGGGGTGTAATTTCGCATAAAGAATCAATGGAAAAAATGACTGCCGTCCATGTTTTATTTTGACTTTTGACAGTCATAGTTTCCAAAGTTTAATTATACTTTAAATTATTTATCATCACTAATTTATTTTATATGTGAATAACTAATTACTTAAAAAATTAGTAATGTTTACTTTCATTTGAAGTTATGTTTACGTGTTATGATGATTCCTAAAGAAACTCATGCCCACGCTCGTAAAGTCTTCGTTCTTTTTCAATGCAGTTCTCGCAGAAAAATGTTCAATTTTTTGTCAATTTGATGTACAGGACCTTGGTCTCCTTCTGTGTATTGTCAATTATCAATTATGTCCAAAAATCAGGTTCCGTATAAAAACTTTTGATACCTCAAACTTCATTAGCTTTCTTCTCTCAAACATTGAATAATAGTAAGTATTAGAGTATGGCGGAGAGATCCTGGGTTATAATGAACGTTCAGAAATAATGGCAGATTGAAGAAAATGACAAAAACGTGAACTCCATAGTCTATCAATTCCCAAATATTTTCCATGATATCTGCTCTTGGAAGTCCAGTTTCAGGATAAGGCCGTTGTTTTGAAATTGAGATCATTATTTAAAAAGTTCGAGGCCACTCGGATCTGATTTGACCTTCAACTTATAATTATAAGAATCTTTGATTAAAACTTCTCTTTCCAGTCAATTGGATGATTCGAATTAAGAAGAAAACCACACTATATAGTAGTAATTTTTGTATTTTGATGCACATCTAAATGACAAGACCTTCAATTTGGGACATCCATGAAGGAAATCGGGCTAAGAGAAAAGGTTCCAGCCTAATGGTCTAAAGAACGAAATTTCTTTATTTCTATTTCACTGATAGCAAAAAAACAATAGTATGATATAGCGAATCGTATTTTATAATAAACATCTACGTGACAACACCTTAAATTTCAGCCATCTTTGAAAAAATCGGACTAAAAGAATAGCTTCCAGCTTGGTGGTCGAAAAAACGATATTTTCTAAATTTTTTTATTTGTTAAAAACATGTAACAAAAAAACTATACTTTCACATAGAGAATCATATATGATAAACTCTGGACAAAAAAGTTCGCTCGCTATTCATATATATGATATATTATGATTTTTTTTACTAAACAATGATTGTTTCCTTCAATATTGGTAAAATTGTTTAAATTTTCTGTTATTCATTTTATATTATTATTTACCATGAAGTAACTTTTGAAAAACTAATTTTGTATATGACTTTGTGCAGTTATTTAATAATTGTAAATATAATATTTGATAAGCTTTCTGAAAGCTACAAAGAATATCCAAGATTATTTCGAGAATTCTATTCAATTTCAAAAGGCCCCTGTACGAGCTTTCGTGTGAATAGATTTTGTCACATTTTATATAATAATTAGTTTTCTTTCCATCTTCTCAATAGATCAATAGACCGATTAGTATTAGAAGTCCTAAAATATCTTTCTGACGTAAACCTTCAAGTGAGCTTCCTGATTATGAAGAACTACGTAACAGATAAAATAACCAGTGGGTTGCAGTGGGGCCATATGGCAGAAGTGCAACTTTGATGGATTAACTTCGAAATTTTTGGTGAGGAATCATCATTAGTTTTGAGTAGATTGCATAGTAAGAGAGTGCAGAGAGAGAGAGAGAGAGAGAGAAGATAGAGAGAGAGAGCATATGCATGCTTTGGTTAGCTTGGCAGTAGTGGGGATATCGAAGAGGAGTTTTAAGAGTAATTGCGAATCGCCGTACAAAAGGGAGACGCCAATAAAGAGAGAGAATGTATAGACTATAGTAAGTATACTTGTAAGAGAGAGACAGAGAGATATCCGTTCGTGCGATCGCTCGTTTTTTTCAATTCACTCCCGTCCCAAAAGAATTTTCACTTCAAAGATTATATTTGTTTGTGAAAATGGTGGAAATGAAGTTTGCAAGCCTCAAAACAAAAGTAATATTCTATGTCCTCTCCTCTCGGGCTCAATGTATCTTAGGTCGTGTATTCATAGAGTATTAAAGTGGAGTTTGGCTGAACTTCATCAACGTGGTCAGTCACTGTTCGCTATTATATTGTGGGATATGTATGCCAAAGCCCAAAAGTTCACTCTGTGGGCACAATATATTTGCAAAGTATATTAAATTCAATATGAAAAATAGAGCACTGTAAAAACTTGCATTATAAAGTATAATTAACAAATTTAATTTAGAAGCAGATAAAAGTTCGTAATTAACTTTGAAGCATTTTTTAAATAATTTTTCTAGAGAGTACATTTTTATTTACAACTACCTTTTGGATTGAATATGAAACGTTCATTCAATTTACTACCTCCAGTCTCCTATTTAATGAACTCATGGAGAAATAATCGTTTAATGTCACAGGGGTCCTATGTTACGATAGTGACAGCATAGCTTTTCATATAGAGCTTAAAGAATTATCTATAATCTTTACAGAATTTTGAGGTATCCTACAACGAAGTGTCTCGGCATACCGGAAATATTTAGTCTACGCTCATCTAATCCCACTGAACCTAGTCGCCCTCTCCAGTTTCCGCGGGCTCACAGAAAATATTTGTTCTATGATCACCGAATCTTGATGAACCTAGTCACGACCATCTCACAAATACTGACGGATCTAAGTAAGGACAGGATAGTTTCTTCTGTAAATCTTACAAAAATTTACGTTAAATCATACAGAAAATTCCGCGAATCTCACAGGATGTTATGTTGCAACGGGGTTCAGGAGCGAAGCCCTGGTGAAGTCGTGGGGGAGCCCCTATGGGACGTTCGGGGGGCTAAGCCCTTTGAACAAAAGAAAAAATCATTTCAAAAGGCATTTCTCTCATTCTCCAATAATTCATTGGGAGTATAATTCACGAAGCAGTTGTCGACAAAATTAAATAATAGTAGTCATTTAAAAAAAAGTGAAATTCACAGTACAGCGGAAGAGGTTGTGTTTTTATTTTTTTCAGTTTAGAAATCGCTAAAAAGCTTTATAATATTTCTCTCTGGATTTTTCCGGTAGCATAATCAATGCAACATCTTCATAATTCTTAACCACTCCTTCGGCTATCGACACATCACTATAATTCAGATCTTTCCTCATTTTTATCAAAATTGTCTTGACGTGACGTTTTTTATTTCCAATTATCCCGTCTGTAGGCGTTAGTTAAACTGCTTGAGTCATATTCTTGTTTTACTCGAACGTAAGAGAGTAGAAAGTGATGCTCTAAATGTGGCAGATTCTTAGCCACACTGACTTTGTCACACTTTCGAAAAAAGTCTCCCTTTCTTATCTGCGAAAACATGTATTCAAAAGGATTTTTTCTTCGATCTGGTAGCTTTTTTAAGATAGAAAACATTTTTTATTTGCTTCACTTGTCCCCTTAAACTAATTTTTAAACTTCGCCTTTGCTGTTACAAAAGGTTTTTGTTATTGCAGAAATTACAACAAGTAACGGATCGTCTAAAAATTTATTTAAGTGAACAGAATGAAACATGCTGAATAGATGGAATAAATAAATAGGAAATAAATATATTCCATAAATAAATATTTCCATAAATATGGAAAAAATAGATCGATTTTTCAATGAAAGCCTAGTCTGTTCATTATAACTATGGCACATAAGTTCCAAACTTTAGCAGGGAATCGCCCAACAATACATAGACCTGTAAATTGTATTAACTTAAATATCAGTAGTCCTTGGCACATATATACACATATACATATATTCAAATATACATTGATATGGGGCAGAATACCTCAAGTGTTCCCACCTAAAACTATTTTTTTTTATCGGGTTGAAACTTGGCTGAATTATAGTCCTATTGGACCTATATTAATTCACCAAACCATAGGTCCATTTATCAACCGGTTGATAATATACAGGGGCCTGAAGTTTTCACTTTTTCAGGTGCTTTTTCACCTTCACGTTAGTGTAACTTCTTTTGGGATAATTCTATTGGACCTTGATTATAGTGTTTTGGAAAGCTATTTTTATGTACTTTAATGTAGTCTGGCTATTGGATCAGTCCATTCAAAAATCATCAAAATAAGTTTATTTTTACGGAGGAAAATGTTGTCTTTCACATAATGCCCTTCTAAGGGCCCTTTCCAGGTCAAAATTTGAATTATCACTGTTCAAAGTCGTGTCAAAAAACATGGGATCTTACGGAGAGGCCTTTCGCGGACTCCAAAAATGGTTAATTATGGCTTTAAAACACGTTGAATATTGTTAGGCAAACTATTTGAATGACAGAAAATATAATGTGTAATTTGAATTACTGCTCATTTGTACTTGCTTCCAGGGTATTTGAGCCGAATTTTAGCAAAACATACCGAATTAAAATATGATGAGAACGGTGTGGCATTGACTAAAGTTGGCAGCACAGCTTCTGCTGGAATTAAGAAGTGCGCGAAATTCCAAATAATAACTTTGTTCATGGTTTATTGCAGGCTAAGTTTACTTTCTTGACATGTGGTTATGCTGCCAACTGCTGAGCGTGAAAAATGACATTGACTCGAATCGAGTCAAATCAACATTTAAATTTACATTTTATTAGTATTTAAAAAATATCTTATTTATATTGATCAGCACAAAAATTTAATTCCTAATTCATTAATTGATATGCTGGCCAAATTTTGGATTTCATTACAAATTTCAGAAAAAAATAATCGACATAGCCTTGATTGGCTTTTCTAGTAGCCGGACTACTTTAAGACTGTCATAACAAGTTTTTTTTTTCATTTTGATTTTTTTTTGTTTGGAAATCAAAATTAAACCTGATTGTTTAAAAAAAACACTCTTAAAAATTCTTTTCTGTTTTAAAAAATAGCTTTTTTTACACTCTTTAACGTCATGTAGAAGAAAAAGTAGGATGGAGATAATTTCTTGATCGAATTGAGATTTTTACGCTAGAGGGTATCACGTTATGATTATATAATATAGATACACACACAAAATTATCTCCTGATAGTTAAATGTAAGCTTAGAGGCACGTTGGACCCCAGGTCCCCCAATCTGAAATGTATTTTACCCGGACAAAGTTTTGGTTGATAAGTTCAAAGCCCTGTTGCTGAGGCGCTACATTCGCCACACACAGAAAATTGTCACAAAGATTATAAATCACTGAAAATAATTATTAAATATATTTTGATTGGTGTGAAGAGCAGTAGGTGCATTTTTCCAAACACACAATATCAACTTTGTTGAAACAAAATGTTAATTTACACAAATATTCTGGAAAAATGAAGAGAAGTAATCGATTTTAAATAGCACTGACGTTATCATAACCCTTCATCCCTCTCATACATTTTAAAAAAGGGCTGGCGATTTCACTAGTAAATTCATCAATTTCAATTTCATCACGATTATGAATCAAAGAATCAATAATAATATTGAATAAATATATTTATTGACTGTGTGGAAATAACAAATAAAAATGTGCATTTTGTACAATTCGCAATATTAGTTCTCTACAAATTAAATACTATATTTGACCGAAATTTTATGAATATTATGAAAATAATGTTCTTTTATTGATCGTAAACAAATAACATTAATGAATTTACTGGAGAAATTGTCAGCCTTCTTGTAAAATTTATGAGAGATATGTAGGGTTACTACAACGGAAGTACTATTTTCGATAACTTTTTTTGAGTTTTGCCTCAAGACTTTAAAAAATTAACACAATTTCATAACATAGCCAACGGCCATGCCACGCTGAAAAAACCAGTTCTCGTCAGATCACTGAAGTTAAGCAGCGTTGGGCGCGGTTAGTACTTGGATGGGTGACCATTCGAGAATACTGTGTGCTGTTGGCATATTATGGGTGTGGTGAGCCCAAACTTGTAGTTATTTATAACTACAAGAAAACTATCCACCTAGAAGTACTACCCGAATTAGGTAGTGTCACGCCTACCCTGAAAGGGAAATGGCTTAATGGTATACATTCAGCATAACATTCAACAGAATTCATATTGCGAGTTTAAAAAAATGCACTTCCTGCTCTACACAACATGAAAAAATATATGTATTAATTATTTTTAGAGTTTTATCAAATTTGTGACTATTTTAAAAAATAATGAAGTTGTGTGCGGCCTAGCTGGGGACATCGGTGATACAAAATTTGTATGTGTGTGTGGCGAATAAAGCGCCTCAGCGACTGGGCTTTGAATTATCTGCCTAAAACTTTGTCCCGGTGAAATACATTCCAGGTTGGGGGGCCTGGTTGGACCTAACAGTATTCGTTCCCGGGCGCTGCGTAAGTTGAATGTGGTCCCCTCGATCGTAAAAATTTACATTTGACCAAGAAATTATTTTTATCCCACTTTTTTCCAAAGGAATTCAAAAAGTGTAGAAGAAGATATTTTTTAAAAAAGAAAAAAATTTAAAGTCACGTTTTTTTCTAAAAAAAAATCAATTTTTATTTAAAAAAAAAAAATAAAATTAAAAAAAAATTGTTATGGTAGTTTCAAATTACATAAAAAGAGCTTTCCAAAGCACTGTAATAAAGATACAATCGGATTATTCTAAAAGAAGATGCACTAACGTGAAGGTGAAATAGCACCTGAAAAAGTGAACAATTCAGGCCCCTGTATATTGACAACCGGTTTATAAATAGACCCATGGTTTAGTGCATTATTATAGGTCCACCAGGACTATAATTCAGCCAAGTTTCAACATGATCAAAAATAGTACATTGTTAACCGAGTGGGGAATCAAGGAGATTCCCAACGTGCGCGGTAACCATGTGAGTTAGGAATCGACTAGTCCCCCTACTCGATTAACATACTATTTTCTTTAGATAACACGAAGGGGAATGCCTAATATTTCCAAACTTTCCCGTCACTAGTGTGGAAAAGTAAGTTTCTTCAAGCCGACTCGTCATAGATCGTAGAATCGATCGCTTTTACTGTTTTGCGCCAGGGTCCCATAATCTCATTTCCTGCGCGGGTATTAGAGAAAAACAATAATTCTATATGGGAACACTTGACTTATCATGCCCCATATATACGATGATAGAACTTCCTTCATTCAGGATCTAAAAAATGTCCATATTATCGTTTTGATCACCCAGGAGAGTTTCATGCCAATCTACCATCAGCAAAAAGCAAGGATATGTAGCTCTTTCTCTCAGTCACGAAAGAAGAAGCAGAAGATCCTTGCATGATCCTTTGGGAATCTGTCGAGGCTTATGAAACTTCTAGAACAAATTGAGAAGCTTAATGGATAGCTTCCTCTTCAACAAAATGTCCATTAACCTTGTACCTCTGTTTATTCTCGGTACACATTTCGCTGTTATTTTTTCTCATTTTTTTATACTTCTTTTATGAAGGGTTAAAAGTGTGTACCTTTGATAATCCTTTTCCGACATGTCGAGGGTAACAGCATGTTTCAAAAGGAGGGTTGCCAGCTTCTTTATTCTTAGGCGTGAAAGTGGGCAAACGAGGGTTGTGTTGGCAAAACGTGGAAACCTGTTTGCGTTGATGAGCAATTCGCTTGCTTGGATGAGTGAATTGGCCGCTTTGTTGGCCTGAGAAATCGAAGAATGACAATCACCGCAACACCTCACCCTCGTCGCACTGTGACGGACAGGGAAGCTCTATTCAAGTGACCTTCAGGCCAAACGATAGGCATACGTAATACACCTATTTCTACCAATTCACATGTCTAAATGTAAATACGCTAAAGATATGTTGTGTGTGTCATTTATTTTCAGAAAATATCTCAAAATTTGAAAGAAAGTGCTGATTTTGCAAAATGAACTATTTAGTTTGAGGTAGTTCTTCACTCTCTTAAACTGAACCAGTGAAATCGTCACTGGTTGAATCAGTATTTTGAATTATCACTGGTGAACCAGTGATTTTTCCACTTTGACTGGACGAACCAGTAAGAGATTCAACTAAAATAGCGCTACTGATTCTACCAGTTACGCCAAATGATAGATTGAACCAGTGATATAGCGCTCCACGCGGGCAAGACATGAACCTACAGTCGTCTGGTACGCGCGCGTCGTCGGTCAGGTCTTTGGCATTTCTCGAGTGAAAACGAATCTTATTGTGTACAAGTGTTTGTTTTATAAATATTTGGTGCCTGTCTGCAATGAGTAGGGGATATAATATCTTTCGCTTGATAGTGGGAGGTCCCTGGCCATGGGTTTGACTTTGAGCAACGCGACACGTTAACATAACGACGGGTCTTTCCACAATCAGGCGCAACATATTATATCCCATTATATTGCAGCCCGGCCTTCATTTATTGTTGTGAGGATAAAGTGAGGTTTTTAAAATTTAATTTTTACAACTCTTACCACAAAAGTGCGATGAATGATAAGTGCCATACCTAAACAGCTGACAGGCGACAAGGCGTACGACCAGGTGACTACTGGTACTGAGAAACCAGTGAACCTCACTGATTAAACCAGTGTCGGAACTTCACTGAATGAACCAGTGAATGCTCACTGATTGTCAGTGACACACTTCTGGCTATTTCAACCAGTGAGATTTCACTGGAAATCAGTGAAATTTCACTGGTTCATTTTAAGAGAGCAGTAGATCGAAAAAGAGAAACCCTTTTCCAACTAAACAGGTGCACTGAATTATTCTAAACAGTCTTTTTTCCAACTACTTTATCAATATAAATTCATTCAAAAATTCAGATAAACCCTTTCTTTAATCAAAAAGCATATTTATCTATTCTAAAAACCTCAAGTTACTCATTATAGCTACTTTTTCATCAATAAAATATATTGAAAATTTAAATAGACTTTCTCTGTACTTAAAAAGAAGACTGAACTGTTCTAAAACCTGCAATTCCTTATCCAAGCGTATCTAATCATTAGAATGCATTTACAAGGAAAGAAAAAACTCTTTTCCAACTTAATAATTACAACAAGCTTGTCTAACTCTAAGTTCTTTCTCCTACTACCTTTATCAATATAAATTCATTCAACAATTTTTTCAAAAACTTTTTAAACTCAAAAACACACTGAACTATTCTAGGAATCTCTGGTTGCTTTTTCGGCTATCTTTCAATACCAAATTTCATTTTAAAAAATTCGTTCCTGATATCTGCAACGCTTATAAATGAAAACAAAACATTTTCCGATTTTCTTTTACTAGGGGTGTGCAAAAAGCTCCAAACTTAGAGTCGAGGTGAGCCGGCTTCTTTCGAGTCGACTCGAGTTCGAGCTGACTTGAACATTCAAGTATTCGAAAGTTCCCAGCTACCCGAAACTTTCATGTTTTCATTATGTTAACAAAATTATTATGAGATTCGGTACTAAGAGTTTTTTTGGATTATTGATAAAAGAATTGAGATGAAAACTTGGATTTAAGATTGCGACCAAGTGTTTGAAAAATGCAATAAATGACTGACTCAGTAGTCTCACTGCCTTTCTAGTTAGTTAAAAAATATTTTCATTTCAACAATGCAAGTAAATTAACAAAAGCAGAAAGTGAAAATTATTTTTAACCTTATATTATGATTTCCTACCTATTTTAGAAGTCGTAATTTAATACTTTGTGGTGATTTTGAATTGTAAGTAGTTGTTATCTCATGCACATATATTTCTAAGATTCCAAACTGTTATGTGCTTTTCATTAATTTTTATGTTGTTTAAACAATTTCTTTAAAAAAGAAGTATTGGATCTAATACTTTTCTCGCGAATAAGTATTGGTAATCCAATACTTTTTCGCGAAAAAAGTACTGGATCCAATACTTACCAATACTTCTTTTTCATAAGGGAAACCTATGGAACTACAGCTGACACAGCCGGCAAATGCAGGAATTCAATTTTCCCACCAATCAAAGACAACCTCTCCTTACCTCACTTAACGTCTTTCTGCTTTTAGAGCATTAACACTAAATTCTTCAAAATACAATGCTTCTTCGCTTTATAACAATTAATCCTTGTTCTAAGGTAAATAACATTTACGATTTCACAACTTTTTATGAATGTCTACTTCATTTTACTTTTTATAACATACATTTCATCATTGGTTTTATTTATCACTTCTTTACGTTTTATTATGTATTTTACATGTAACATGATTTTTATGTTTTTTAAACGGGGCCGTCTTAGAAAACTGGGTGCCTCAAATGGACAATTTGACACATTTTTTCGATATCAAAATTTATTGCCTTTTGAACATTTGTCGAAGTTGTATCTGTATGAACTTGATAGAACAAATAACAAGCTATAATGTTAGCAATCGTTTTTACTGGAAAACTTTCAAGCCTTTCGAAAAGCTTGAGCTCGATCTTGAATCGACTCGAACCGATCGAGTTCAGCTCGACCCAACTCATAACTTAAGAAACTCGACTCGACGCGTTCGAATCTCGAGTTTCGAGTTTTTTGTACACCCTTACTAATAACTTGGACGCGCCAACTCCGTTCTGACCACCGACGCGCTCTGAAAAGTATATGGAAAATTAAAAAAATTAATATTATTGTTTATGAACGTTGAAAATTTCAGTTACAATTCAAAAAGCACAGTAACTGTGCTACCACTATCAAGTCTCTTTTGTTACAACCTTTATCCATCCAAATTAATTTTAAATTGAACTTAACACTTTTTCAATCCTGATAGTACACTGAACTATTCTAACATATTTACAGAAAAAATGGTAATTGTGTGTAATTTTTCCTGCAAGCAATTTTCAAGCGGGCAGAGTTGGATGTTTTTAGCACAAAAAAATAGGCCGAGTCTAAACTTCTGGATAGGGCGTACGTTTTTATACGTTTATATACATTTATAACATGGTTGAGTATAAATGTACCTACTTCGCAAGGGAAGGGGGGGTTGTGTGGGGACGTATAGACGGGATGACCAACAAATGCAATCAGTTGACATAGTAACTATACCCAATGTTGTGGACAAATTCTACTACATGAAAGTAATTTTTGTTGCAGATAAAGAGTACTCTGATATCGGGGTACAGTTCTGCGGAAAGAGAATTTTTATCCATTTAATTTTTTGACAGATAGCTCTAAAAACGTGTCAAGGAAAAGAAAGATGGGATCGGTTAGACGATTTTGGTCGATCGACGGTAGTATTTAATCGATAGTATATCCGTAGACAGAGAAAACTATATATTTAATTCAACTAAAACTTAACTCTTTGCAAGAAGATGGTAGGAGTTCTACTAATACATACCTTAACATCGGAAACCTAATAGAAGTTGGGTGGTAATTTTTAAAGAAGTCGTAATATATCCTTGAAAAAACTCAGATATACTTCACAAAAACTTTCTGATTTCCAATTAAAATGAGAAAAGTTTTATATCATGTAAAAAAATGGAAAGTGTAACATAACGTTAACAAGGAATGAAATATAAATATTGTCAACATCATGTAGAGCACTCTGCATGTATCATCATAATAATAAATCCATGCTTTTGCCTCTCTCGCATTATTGCCATTTTCATAGCTAGTAATTGTCATCGCTCCGCAGACCTTGGCATATATTCTTCAAATATTCGCTATCTCTATTGGTTTCCAATAGAACAAAATCAAACATGCTAAAGAAGGCACATTCAAAACAAAGGTTCTTTTTTATTAAAATCGAGAGAATAATAAATGATTCGTAATTAGAATTCAGGTTCTCTTTTCGTCCCACGACCAAACGTACACTCGAAAAATATCACAATGTTAAGCAAGAGTTTTCTTTTTGCTAGAAAACATTTAAACTTCCGCATCTATGAAATTTTAAGTTTTTGACAACGATCAATGCTATTTTGTGAATGAAGATCATTTACTTCTTTGAAAAAATGATTTCTCTTTCTGGTTTTAGATTTGCACTCGACTTCCCCTGTCAAATTGTTCAGAAAAGTATGTGCTATAAACGGGGCTATATAAACGAAGCGTCTCTCGTGACAATGGTCACGTAAGTAAATAGTATACATGAGTAAATAGTATAGCTTCAGCGTAGAAATCGTTGTGTCGACCGCTTGATTGGTGCGCGGTAAGCAAGAAGATACGTATGCGCATACGTCAGGCACTACGAGTTACAGAAAATTCTCCCCAGTAGATGCGTTCTTGCTCGGGTCAGACGCCAGTCACGATCGTTTAGTTCAGTTTACACCATCAATAATTCGTTTCCAGTGTTCAAACCTTTTTTAAATTAATTTTAATAAGCTAATATTCAAATAATCATTCAAATTGAATTTAGTTGAACTATTTAACTTTAATTAAATTAAATATTTATGTAAATCAAAATTAAATAATAATAAATCTAAATACCTAACAATATTAAAATTTGAAATATGCAGTGATTCGTCTTCATAATGAATGTAATTATGCATTTCTTTAATATATAAAAAACTAGAGTTTCTATTTCTACAAACACGTGACTTTTGATTACCCTTTTGTAAATGTTTACAAGTGCTTCTGTTTGTATGTAATAATTTTTCGTGGCTAAAATATTTAATGCTTTTGAGTATCGAATCAATCCTTTCTTTTTCAATTTAATTTTAAAATTATTATTGATGAAATGGTAATTAAAAATACAGTAAAGTGAAGGATAACTTGTTAATTGTTTTATGAGACTTAGTTAACTGACGTGCTCAAGTGATTAAAACTTCAAATTAAAGCTTCAATATCTCTTTATAACAGTTTTTTAACATCTGCAGGTTGTTGATAAGAAGTTGAAAAAACTTTGACGTATAAAGGAGGCGCACAGAAGATTTTTAAACAGTTAAAGAAACTTCAGGAAATTTTGGGAGATTTTGAGGTATATACCTATATTCTAAAATTTTTCCTGGGGCCTTATACATTAAAAATGTAAATATGAATAATTTCTCAATAGATTTTTCACGAAGTGGTTTTTGAAGTAGAAATGCGCATTTATAATGAAACACACTTAAATACCGATATTCAAGTTACAAATCATAAAAAATATTACTTAAAAATGTCGATGTTAATTCAGTTTCAGGATTAAATTCTGCCATGTCCATAAAACGGATTTCTAAACTAAAAAAAGACGGAGAAGAACAAGAAAATCCGCTTTTCGAGGAAAACTTATCTGAAGTTGGCGAGTGCCACAAGCGCACGTGTTACATTTTTTGTTTAAACATAAAAACTACTTACTGCCGGGACACAAAGATAATAACAACAGATAGAGCATAGACTGAAATATGATTTCCCATAAAAACCCCAAAATCGATTCTTTAGACCTTTGTTTACAAAAACCAAACAAACCAAAACATTTCTACAATAGCTTTTCACTTCTATAAATTCAATTAAATATGATTATTGAAGTTTTCATCGACACGACAAAATCATGATTAGGTTTGGCAACTGAACGGAAGCTGAAAGCAATTTGACTTCATCCTTTGTGTGTTGTCATGTTGGTATCCCCGTTCGTATTCAAAATATTCAATGAGTTGATTTTTCGCCGAATTGGCGTCCTCAGGCAGCGTTACCAAATTGCACGTCAATTTTTGTCAACAAGTTGATTTACACCACTTTAAAATTAATCATTATACATTGATCGTTGGTGAGTTTTCAGTTTATTACTTTTTATGACATTTGAAAAGGTCTTTCTACACTTTCATCCCTGCTAAAAATTTCGGATTTCGAAATTGGTCCGAATTTATCCGAAATCAATCCGATTCACGATTTTTTTCCGAAATATGTCCGGTCTAATCCGAAGACTGTACGAAAACAGTCATAAATTTGTCTGATTATGTCCGGAGTCTGTCCGGACCAAAAATTTCGACTCCGGAAAGAGTCCGATTTGATCCGAAATTAGTCCGGAATTCAAAACCTGAAATTATTTTAGTTGAACTAAAAATGGAAAATAGTCCGGTCTAATCCGAAATTTATTCGAACGTAAACTTTCACTCTCGAAAGAGTCCGACTTGATCCGAAATTAGTGCGGAACTCAGTACCTGAAATTATGTTTTTTAAAGTAAAACCGGAAAATCGTCCGCTTAAATCCGAAATCCTTCCGGTCAACAACATCGACTCCGGAAATATTCCGATTCTATCCGAAATTAATATGCAGGTTTTAGTTGTCATTCGGTGAAATTAAAGGGAGAACGGAAAATCGTCTGCTCTAATCCGAAATTCTTCCGGTCAAAAACATGTACTCCGGAAGCAGTCCGATTCTATCCGAAATTAATCCGCAGGATCAAGTTGTCATTCGGTGAAATTAAAGTGAAAACGGAAAATCGTCTGATTAAATCCGAAATCTGTCCGGTCTAAGACATCAACTCCGAAAATAGTCCGATTCTATGCGAGATTAATCCGCAGGTTTTAGTTGTCATTCGGTGAAATTAAAGTGAAAACGGAAAATCGTTCGATTAAATCCGAAATCTGTCTGGTCTAAAGCATCAACTCCGGAAATAGTCCGATTCTATCCGAAATTAATCCTCAGGTTTTAGTAGTCATTCGGTGAAATTAAAGTGAAAACGGAAAAACGTCCGCTCAAATCCGATATTCGTCCGGTCCAAAACATCGACTCCGGAAACAGTCCGATTCTATCCAAAAAGAAGGAAAGAAAGGAGAATCCAGTTCATAATAAAATCATTCATTCTAAAATTGAATTCAAATCACGAAAATACGCAATCATCTCCCCCTTGAGTGAATCTACAATCCGTCACTTTTATCGTCAATTAACGATTTAAATTTTAGTGGGAATTTTTATCGTAAGAATCAATCTTACTCAATTTTTGTTTATTTAATCATCAAGTTTAGTTATAAAATGGTTAGGGCCACAATCAGTATTGGAATCAACTTATATCGTTGGTTGCAATTTACTGGACAGGAAAAAGTAAACACAAATTGAACGAATATCTCTATGAAAATTAATATCATTGAGATAAGTTTAAAATGCAACATTACTACTGTTACTAAAAATTAGTATAATTTTTAGTAAAATTAAGATCTCTAACTAAAATCAGCCAACTGCAGTAATAATTGAATTGAGAATATTGATAAACTCAAAATCGACCCCGGTTAGATAGATTGATAATGTTACAACATACTTCGTTCAAAAGTGTTCTAATTTTTTTCCTCAAAGTGCATTAAAAATGTAATCAAAAATGACTTCTCGTACAACTTTTTAACATCCTGTTTTCGCTCATTTATAATTAAATACTCTATAAGTGTATCGAATTTCATTTTTTTTAGTTCAGTTTGCTATACCGGATAAGATTAGGGTCTATTGCGTTCGAATAACTAGAACTAGAAAAATATCGGGCAAAGAAGGATAAGATATAAATTATTCGCATTCGTCAGAAAGGACAAATTTCGGATTTAAACGGATGATATCCGGATTAATCGCATTCCTAAAAATCGTACAATTTCGGACTTAACCAGATTAATCGCATCCGCCAGACCATATAATACACGGTCATGACCGGACACAATCCGACAAACCGCACAAACCGCGGACATGACCGGACACAATCCGGATTCATCTCATCCGACAAACCGTACAAAACACGGACATGACCGGACACAATCCGGATTCATCACATCCGACAAACCGTACAAAACACGGACATGACCGGACACAATCCGGATTCATCACATCCGACAAACCGTACAAACCACGGACATTACCGGACACAATCCGGATTCATCACATCCGACAAACCGTACAAACCACGGACATGACCGGACACAATCCGGATTCATCACATTCGACAAACCGTACAAAATACGGACATGACCGGAAACAATCCGGATTC
>CAKNYM010053124.1:621132-631470 GCA_932195095.1 Andricus curvator
TTTCGACGTGCACAGATGGGCTCTTGTGGTCTTGGACGTGCACAGATGGACGTGCACAGTTGTCCGTCCGACCATCGACGTGCACAGTTGGGCACGTGCAAAGTTGCTACGTGCAAAGTTGTCCGTCACCCGTTTGGCTTAGATACGTATTAACACAAATATGAAAATGCAATTATTTCAACCTCAAGTCTTTTTTTAATGTCGATCGTACCTCTTTCTATCATAATTGCAGATGAGCTAACATCAATCTGGCAAAATCCACGACCTTCCTTTCCAAACTCTTGTCTGTCTATTTTATTTCAGTACAAACAAGAGACAGATGACAACATTTTAACTGAAGTAGGAAACGTTAAAAGAAAAATGAAACGACTAAAGCCGGTAAAAATAAATTTAAATGGAATTACTTATTCTGCCGAGTATGAATTTATTCGTACCAAGATTGATAGTAAAGTGTGCCAAGTTGTCACTCAAACGACTCCTTTTTCTTAATTGCACTATTTGTGGAGCAAATCAAATGAACCGCATAGAAATTATACGGAGTAAGGAAGAAAAAGTGGATGCTTTTCAGTACGGTTTACAGACACTGCATGGATTCCTTTCATGGAATGCATTCTACACATTTATTATCGCTTAACCTTTCGAGAATAGGCATGTCAAACAAAGGAGCAGAAAGAAATTCATGATATACGAAAGCGTACGATTCCAAATGAACTACGAGAACAAATTATAATAATCGTAGACATGGTAAAACGAGGATCCGGCTCCATAAATTACGGAAACACGGCTCGGAAGTTCTCCGAAAATGTCGTGAAGGTCAGTTAGATTAGTGGTGTTGATGCGCAACTGATAAGAAATTTGTGAATAATTTTGCAAGTCTTGGCATACCGTAAATCTATTAACTGACTGCTTCCAGAAGTTTACGAGTGATACTGCAGAGCTTTACCTACAAATTTACAGTTGGTATTTCATTCCTTTGCCTATGCACAAAATTCTCACACATGACTTAAGAATAATATTGTCTCTTTAATAGTGTTAATTGTTCAATTATCAAAAGAAGCACAAGAAGCAAGGAAAAAATATTTGAAGAGGTGCAGCGAAAACAGTAGGAGAAAGTCATCTCCGACTTTCATAAACGAGGACATTCTGCATTTTTTGTTAATTTCTCCTGATCCATTTTTAGGAAGATCGAGGTGGGATTTCCCAAGAATTGAAAGGCCTTTGCTTCCAGAAGCCCAAACACTCCTACTTAATAGCTGACAGATAACAACGAAAGCTAATTCGAAACTTGAAACACAAATATTGTAAAACTGCTAAGTATAGATGCAAAAGACATCAACATACTAGCAATTGACTCTGCTGAAAAAAACGAAGCTTATCAACTGAAAAAGACCAAAGAATAAATTTGTTCAATAAATTTTTTAAATAATTCACAATTATTGTTTAACTGCGAATTATCATAACAACAGACTATCTCTAAGATTTTTGTAGTTGATTCTGCTGAAAAAACAAAATTTCTTTGTTGAAAAATGCTCAAATAACACTAGTCTACAAATTTAAAAAAAATGTTTGTACATTTAGTGAAGCTATATTTTTCTAATGCATTTTGGCCTGCTAAACTTGAAAATCGCATTGAAATTTTTTTTTGTCTATTGGATTTTGAAATTTTGTACATTTATTTTCATCTAAAACAATGACTTTTTTAACATTTTCGTTCATTGCACCATGCACCATGTCGTTTCTAACTCGAGATCTCGTTCACAGAGTAAAGCTATCATCGAAGAAAATGATTTTTTTTCTTCAAATTTCATGTTTCGAAAACAAATCCACAAACAAAAATTTCAATGCGATTTTCAGGTTTAGCAGGCCAAAATGCATTAGAAAAATATAGCGGCACGAAATGTGCAAAATGACTGTAAACTAGTGTAATTATTTTGTTCACTAAATTTGTTTAAACAATAAACAGTTGATGTTTAAGTGTAAAATGAAACTGCAAGAAACATTGGTAACATACTAGTTATTGATTCTGCTGAACAAACAAAGCTTATATGTATATTGAAAAATGGCCAAACAATACCTTTCTTTATTAAATTTGTTTAAGCAATATACAGTATTGTCCAACTGCAAATTATCACAGCAAAGGGCCATTGGTGAAATATTTATAGAAGAATCTGCTAAAAAAACAATTGATTGAAAAATAGCCAAGCAATGAATTTTTTTATTAAATTTGTTTAAATAATGTACAATTATTGTTTAAGTGCGAATCATCATAGCAACAGGCTATCTCTGAGATGTTTGTAGTTGATTATGTTGAAAAAAATCTTTATTGAAAAATGTTCGAATAATTAATTTTTTAACTCTATTTGTTTAAGCAGTAAACAGTTGATGCCAAACTATAAATTATAACAGCAAGACATATTGAAAGTCGACTAGTTATTGATTCTCCTGAAAAATCGAAACGTATATATCTACTCAAAATAGCCAAATAATTCATTTGTTTATTGAATTTGTTTAAATAATACATGATTGTTTTTGCAGTGCAAACTATCACAACAGAATGAATTGGTGAAATATTTATAGCTAATTCCGCTGAAAAAGCCCTAGTTTCGTAGTTGTTTATTAATTTGTTATAAACAATTAGGAATTGATGTTTAACCTCTTCTCATCTTTAGTTAACATTATTTTATTTTCACATTCTCCAGAAAATATTGTTTTAGTGCATTTAAATGTGGCAAATAAAGAAAATAAAACTTTTTGCCATGGCAGTCTTGACAAGTAAATAAAATGTTTATTTTGCTTATTAAATAAAGAAATTTTGAGACAATTTGTCAAAAACGTTCTCCATTGTAACGATGTGGAATTTAATACACTTTAATTTTAAAAAAAACGTCTAAATCGGATGAGCAGTTTAGTCTGAAAATTGATTTGTCCCTAGACACTTTTTTTGCCCCACTGTAGGACGTGTCATCATGAAGTTCTAACCTCAAAATTAAAACTTAATTTTCGCGGAACTGAATGATTTTTTTATTAATTTTTTCCCTTTTATTTAGTAAGTCAACGTTCCGGGGCGAATTTGTCAGTTTATTTTTAATTGAGTATTTCATTTCTTATCACTGTATCAATTCGACTCGGACAGGGTAAAAAAAGTGTCAATCCGGCATGATTACCTTCGCACAACATTTTCTCATAACTGGATGCTTTCTTCAATCAAACTTTTTTGGTATCGCTCACGGTCGTATACACAGGTCCGGGGGCTCTCGTGGTGGGGGAAGTTCCCTAACGTAAGCCAGAAAGTTTCTCACACTGACCACTGAGTGTAGTGACGTATGTGTCGAGTAGTGTAGGATTTGAACAGGTAAACACATTTTATAACCTCAAAGTCTCAACTGCTCTCAACGAACTGAATCGTGAAGTGGTAGATATGTAATATCTGTAATGTTCAAGTAAAAGAAATGCAAAAATGACGTGCGTTTGTGCCGTACCAAAGTGCAAAACAAATAGTTCAAAATTTAAAGGCAATAAGAGATCAACTTTTAAAGTGCCGAGTGATCTTGTTGTCCGGAGAGAATGGGAATTGTGTGTCCCCAGCGTGAATTTTTTTCGTTCAAAGAGACGTATTTGCGAATTTCATTTTCCGGAGAACGATATTATCAGAGAGTGTGTGAGTTGTGATAGCGAAGGGCGAATTATTCATCGTGCTCCGTTACAATACGCTCGCTTGAAAAATGGTGCCAAACCAGTTTCATATGCAATTTACTTTGAATCATACAATTTTTAGCATCAATACGTGTTTACTATTTCCATTCATCAAAAAATGCATCTATATTATTTAAATTATTAAATACATCTGGATTAAATTGACTTCTTGAAATAAAAATTTCCAATTAAACCGCATTTTTCTCTACTCTACTATTACGCCACTACCGGAAGTGGCAACTTTGCGAAATAATCGGAAGCTTCACTAAGAGAACTTCTCTCACAACGAGAGCCCCCAGACCTGTGTATACGAGCGTGGTATCGCTTAAGCAATACGTCAGCTCGGAAGCAGAATTTTATTTCATTTTTTTAATGTGATTTCGATTGTACACAATATTTTGTCCCTCTCCTGCACAATTGCCATTTTGTCAGTTACCTCCTTTTGCCTTTCCACCCTTCAATCACAATATTTGAAATTAAACTTACAATTTGTTTCTTTGATATTTTAGAGCTCTTTACGCCAAAGCAATTATCGAAACTCGAACCGCTAAACTTTTCCTCATAATAGCCTGGAAATAAATCTCGCCTTTCCGTTTGATCAAAAACCCGTTAATCGCCTGTCGTGTATCTAGGAATAGATGGGTGAGAGTCCGACGATCTTCTGTCGTTGACAGGTACTGAAGATTTGCTGAAATTGTCGTTAATCCTACGGATTTCAGGTGCGAGAAGCAAGAAAGAAAGTCAGAAAGAGAAGAAAAGAAATTAAAGGAATTCAGGCAGAGGTTTCTGCTGCCGCCAAGATAGCATTAATAGATGCCCTGAACCATTTTTCGTTAACTTGATAATAAATTCCTACTATGAAAATTCCGGTAACTCTTTTATTTATTTATTTACTACATCCCTTCATTACTTTCTTGTTCTCTGCTCTTCTCCTTTTTACTTATTTTTTGGGCATCCATTGTTTACTATGAAATTTTGGAACAAACAAATCCATTTACTCTATGTATATTTGTCCAATTGTGCCACCACGGCTTCTGAAATGTGTTTCTTGTTTTCGCAAGAACGTCCACTTTTCTCTAACTTTATTTTTCCAGCTGAGATCATCTGAAGAAATACGTATAAGGGGAATGGGTAGGGAGTAAGATAAAAATGCATTGACTGCTTTTCATTTTGACTTTTCTACTTTTGGTTTCATAATCGAACTATTGATAAAAATAATCAGGATCTGAGGCCTAATACTAAATGAAAGGTACTTGTTTTATTGAAAAATTCATACCTGAACTTTGTTATAATTGTAGTTTAAATTTTGCGAATAAGAAGTGACCAGTTTCTCGATTATTTTAGGAGTTGTGAGTGGTTTTATGAGTCAGAATCGAAAATGACAATCTTTCTCTCCTAATTTGAATTAACAGTATACTTTTCGCTGATTCAAATTCAAAAAGAACATTTGTATGTGGGAGTACTACACTGACCTTTGCTCTATCTCTTTCTATACTTTTTGCATGTTTTGAAACAAACCAATTAATAGTAAGTAATATGAATTCATTTCTGAAACTTCTGTTAAATTAGTAAACTAATTGTCCTCAATGAGAATATTTTTATTAAATCAAATTATTTTTACAGTAATAGTATGTAAATGGCTAATAAAAATAAAATATAATCTATGCGTTACTCGTAATTACTAAATATGACAAGTGATCGAAAGCTCATCATTCTAATAATAATATACGAATGCACTGTACTTTATCGTGATATTCAATTTCATTGGCATGGAAGAGCTAAATAAAAAAGTCATAAAATTTCCTGGTTAAGCGTTCCTGATTCGACCGTTCGAATCGTTCAATCCCGTGCGGGATGCTTATTCGTGCTCGGGTTTGGCGTTAAATTTTAACGAGAGCGAGAAATTACGGTTTCATGCACTCTACATTCTACAATCCCGTTCTACCGATGTATATTCTAGATTCACTATTGCTGTAAGTTTTTAAACACGGAACACCAATTTGAGAGAGGAAAAATCATAAACAAGCAAACGTAAAGAAAGTTTCCTTATTATTCTACTTGCTCGTAAGGCAATTGCGGTTTCGAATTTATTTTGTTTGTTTTTCCGATAGGACGGCTTTCTGAATTAACTTTATGGATTTCTTTTATTTTTAGGAATTCCTAGCTCCGGGGAGAAACCCTTATATTTTCGGTCGGATGTCCGTCCGTCGTACTTTATTCTCTGGAGGGATGGGTGTGGAAAATAGGAGAGGGAAGGGAATGTAGGATAGGGGAATGGAACTGAAGTGTGGGATAGCAGAGGAGGGTAGCAGGGTGGAGATGAGTTTTGAAGAATAGGGAGAGAAAAGGTTGTGAAAGTAGTAGATGGGAGAAGGATAAAAGGGGTAGGAAGAGTAGCGGGAGGATAAGGAAGGGAACTTAGGGTGGGGCCGTAGGAAGCGGAGGAAGCGAAGGTGGTGAAGGAGAAGGGATGGTGGGAGTATTGAAGGAAGAAGGGAAGTGCGAGGAAGTGAGGGGATGGAGATGATAAGATACGATAATATTGGATAGGGGAGGCTAGAACAGGATAAAAGAGGAGAGGAGAGCGGAAGAAGACGAAGTGATAGGAGAGGGGGATATTTAAATGACCTAATTAACTTCTTAATAGGTTACGAAATCCTTTTTGGTAGGCGTATGACGCTTACTTTGACAGATCATTAGTTTTGAAGAAATTAAATTGCTTTCATTATTCTTTCACTGATTCATTTGATTTGTCAAACTCTCAGCTTCAAAACTGTCTAACGCTTAATTCTCCTTATTTTCATCGAAAATATATGTGACGCGATCTGAAGAAAGACCCCTAAGCGGCCAAAAATCGATTCTCTGATTTTTAATGTTTTACATAGATTCGAACTTGCTCTTTAAGATGGTATAGTTAAAAAAATTCCATCATTAATAATTTACTCAGTACAAGCGTGTAAACATTCTCGTTCTATGTTGTTCTATCGGCCCGTCGCCACTTCTCCTGCTTCTTCTCTAAAATTTACGTTTGGCCGCTTAGGGGTCTTTCTTCAGATCGCGTCACATATTCAATATATTTGTATAAGAAGTGTTATTCGGTATGAGGTGAATAAATTATTGACAGGTTAGACTTGGGTATCAAAGTAAGCTATCCGCTTTAAGTGTGTGACCAGGCCCTGCAAGCCTCCATGAATTTGTTTGTTTTTAAAATTTTTGGATGGCTTCAGTTTAGAAGTACCAGTACATTTCCATTGGGGGGGGGGGGCACATTTCCACTTTGCCCAGCAGTGGGACTCTGGGGTCGTTTTGTGTTTTGTGTGGAGATAGAAAGAGGTTCGTTCGATTTTTGACTTACAAGTGGCCCCGGAGTTCCAGTGCAGACAAGCCTGTCGTCAATAATTGGACACACACATTCACCAAGTGTTTTTGTGTGCGTCTCATCATTGACGATCGACTTGTCTTGTAGGAAAATGTTGCGCTCTCAGGGCCACGTAGTGGTACTTCGTACCAAGGCCGTGGGCAGAAAAATTTTTCGGGAGGGGGGATATGCAGCAGGAAAAAAGTTTCAAGAATTTCGGGGAGGGGGGCGTAAGCGCGCCTCACCTCCCCCCTGGCTACGGCCTTGCCTTGTACCCAAAGCCACCAAACCTTTGTAGCAAGAAAATACATGGAGGCTTGGAGGGCCTTGTTGCAATCACAAACAAATAAGTGCTAACACCCAAACAATTTTTTAATATAAATAAGCGATTTCATGCTATGGCATCAAGAAGTTCTGGTGGAAGAAGTTTACTTCCACACACCAACATCTGGCCCGCATATTCACCTCATATTTAAAGTCGGAAACGCCCATTCCGCAGTGGCTGGTGTTAGAACGCACTATACTCCTACTGAAAAAACGCGACTTGTCCAACTCAGAAAATTATAAGCCAATAACTTGTTTGAATACGCAGTATGAGATCTTGACAGCTGTCCCAAACGAAAGGATTTGGTCGAAGAATTGAGCATTTGTGGAAAGAGATGTTCGAACAAGGTGGCTCGAAAAAAGATGTAGCAGGCTGTCGAGAGAACCTGCTGATTGACAGGTGCGTCTGCAAAGACGTAGCAGCCAATCAGCGTGTCCTGTCAATGGCCTGGATTGACTACTGGAAAGCTTTCGATTCAACCTCTCATAGATTTATCATCTGTCTGTTGAAAAGATTGAAGGTTCATCCACACATAGTGAAATGCATAGAGAGATTGATGTACCTTTGGAAAATTAGATTTATTATATCATCTGGAAATTATCGTGTGGCAACAAACAACGCCACCTTCCAGAGGGGCGTCTTTCAGGGCGATACCATGAGCCCTCTGCTCTTTTGCATCACACTTCTGCCTGTAACTCTCGCACTACGCAATTCTCCTGAATACCTCTGCGGCGACACTTATCGCGAGCATATGCTTACTCATGTATTTGATATGGATGACCTGAAGATCTATACTTCTGGTGCAAGCAAATTTCAACTTGCTTCAAATATAATCAAGGAGTACACAGGAGAGATTGTTATAGACTTTAGATGGGACAAGTGTACCCAGAGTAATCTGAAGAAAGGAAAAATAACCGGCATTCCCGAGGACCCTGAGCTTTTGGATATAAGTGTTATTATTAGACTGGGCGTGCTTCAAAACCGCATTCAGTACGTAACATCAGTAAAGGAGTCTCTCCGAAGCAGATACAAGCATCTTCTTCGATGGAGCCGGTCTCCAAATCTGTCAGCATTAAACAACATATCTGCGACTACTACATGGGGTGAAAAGTCTCCGGACTCAGAATGCAAACATTTTTTTCTTAAAACTTTGTTTTATTCTTCAATATACTCCCCTTCAAGAGCAATACCATTCTTCCAGCATTCCTCTAACATCTCGACACCCTTCGTATGGTACAATTTCTCGAACGCTTGAAAATAG
Organism: Andricus curvator; assembly: GCA_932195095.1. Taxonomy (NCBI): domain Eukaryota; kingdom Metazoa; phylum Arthropoda; class Insecta; order Hymenoptera; family Cynipidae; genus Andricus; species Andricus curvator. The sequence goes on from CAKNYM010053124.1 coordinate 629,770, forward strand.
GCATCTGTCGTAAGATCGTGCACATGCATAAGAGTTTGCATATCAATTCGTCCGTTCGGCGATTATACATCTTACGCCATCAAAGCGGACGCGGACTTCTGAATTTCCAATGTCTTCATAATCGAATTGTTCTGAGTACAGCTTGCATCATTGCAAATGGCAGAGTTCCTCTCCTAAAAATAGTCAGGAAACACGAGGTGATTGGCAAATGAGCTTTCCTTTACAAAGCCGTGGAGCAAGCTACTCGACAACAATGCACGGAAACTTTCACAGAAATGTAGAAGATCAGTCCTTGTCGAAGGAGAAAACTTTTGCTTTACTCGGATCATTAGGACTTAAGTCAGGTCCTGAGGGTTTCATTATCGCTAGCTAGCACGGTATCATTTCCATCTTAGCATTCCGTGACCGCATTTTACGTCAAGAAGTTCCCAGCGGTAGGTGCAGAGCGTGTCATGCACACGCTGAGTACCTAGAGCACATATAACCCGGGTGTCCCACTCACGAGGGAACGACGTATCTCTACAGACATAATGCGGCCCTAAGAGTGCTTTATTACCATCGTTGTCTCTATTGCACACTCGAGGCCTGACATCCTTCTCCAAGATTTCGAGAAACGAACTATATTCGTGCTCGAATTATCGGCTGCGGCCGACTACAACATCACTGCCAAGGAGAAGGAAAAGGAGGAGAGATATCGAGACCTTAAAAGAGAGCTGCAAACGACTGTACCCAAAATATTCGGTTGAAGTAATTGTCCTTGTGATCGGTGCTCTCGGAGGTGCGAAACTATCACTGTTTTGTAACCTTAAAACCATACCCGCGTACAAAATATATGCCAAGACACTTGCGAGATGGGTGCCACTTAGAGAAAAAGCTGGCTTGAAACTAAAGCATGGTCCTCTTGCCTGTTTTGTTTTGAACGAGGTGAATATATTTTTTACACAAACAGAATTATTTGGCTGCAAGCGTAGGTGAAGTTAGTCGCATAAGGAAAATTTTTGCTGCAAATGGATTCCTTTTGAGACAAATGAAAATCCTCTCAACCTTAAATATAAGAGGAAATTCCGTTTACGTCAAGAAACATCCTTCTGCCACAAGAGGACATTGCTCTGAGTGGCAGAAAGCTGTCGACCTTGGGTCACTTCGTGTTTTCAACACACACGAAGGTTTCGCCGACCTGTAGTTGTGATTTCATTATCCCTGTGGTCACTCATCTCACGGTCGTGAAAGGTGCCCGTGTGGAAAAATTTCGTGGCAGTCTTGAATCATGCTAAAGCCAGTACAGTTTTTCTCAAGTCTGTCTATTCACGCAGTACTAACCTGGCACTACACTGGCGCTTTCTAGTTTTACTACGTGTTTGATTCAAACCTTTCTGCTGTCTAGTCCCATTCTTGGCGCTATCTGGGAGTTCGTTACGAATTTGAATATATAAAGATTATCCAGATTTTAGCTAGTTTCTAGATAGAATCACGGTTTGGACTTAAACAAAAATGACAGAGGTGAATTTAGAAAATAATCATTTTTGAATAAAAGATTTAGGAAATTACAATACACAATTTTACAAATGCTCAAGCAATAATTAATTGTAGACTATCACATATTTAAGATAGTAAACAATAATTGTTGAAGGTGATAGAAATCTTAATACAAGAACTGCAGTTTCAAGAACGATTTTTTGAAGAATGTTTAAAAACATTTTG
>CAKNYM010053124.1:636470-651591 GCA_932195095.1 Andricus curvator
TTTTCTGGTATCTTGCATAGTTTTACAGCAAAATGGCTTTTTTGATTTTTCATTAATTTTTTGTGCGATAAAAATTTGAATTTTTTATTTTTCGAAAAATTCAAAAAGTTGTCATGAAAATATTATAGGGTGTTCAGGAATCAACGTTTTTCTCCTCTTGACTTTTTTTCATATCGTGCGTTTTTCGGCTTAAAATGTTCATTTTCGTTTGTTTTTTGGAATTTTGAAAATGCTATAACTCCAGTAATTTTTTTTTTATCACGAAAAGTCATAAGAATATTTTGTTCGTCATTTTGCGTACTACTAATAACCGTACATAGAATTTTCAAATCTTCCAAAAAAGTGGTCTCAAAAATTTTCAAAATGTGCTCACTTTTTGGATTTTCATCCAAAATAGCTGGTTAACGAACTCGTTCTCTATTTTTCGGCCATAAAAAAGTGTGCCAAAGCTCAATCAAATCTGATCATTTTTTCGAAAGTTATCGTCGCTACAGACAGACAGACAGACAGACTACAGACTACAGACAGACAGACACCTTCGTAAAAATCGTTTTTTCTGACTCAGGAGGTCTCAAAACGTGGACATTTGATGAAAACCGACTATGTCAAATTTTACATAAAACCAATACCTTCTCATTAGAATGAGAATGTAAAAAAAGGAAAATTACGTGGGAGTTGTTTCTAAAATTTAAGTGGTTACAATGAAACTAAAGTGTATGAAAAACGGCAAATAAAGATTGAAGATATAAAAGAAAAATTGCCCCAATTTAATAGTTTTAATACTAATTCATTCTTTCTTTTCTTATAACTGGTACAGTAGAAAGAGAACTAATAAGATTCTGCAGAAATTCGATGTAGAAGAAATTAAAAATGAGCGGAAGTACCGATGAGGTAGTTGGATAAAGAAAATTACTTTAACTGCTACCATTTTATAGCCGCCAATGCCGAGATCCTACCATGGTGAAGATAATCACACAGAATGATGATACGCATAAGATAACACATCTCCACAAAAAAAAAAAATCGCGAAAATTACCCCTGGAGTCTAACTATGTCTATCATATGTTTTCGGGGTCGCTGAATCCAAATTCGGGGTCCATTTAACCCCATCACGTCAGGATTTTCCAGAACCTTAAAAATTGGCCCAAAAACACAATAAATCCTCTATCCATTGACCACTCAATCCCAATAACCCCATAACCACTTAAAACGTTAAACCCATAACCTCAAAACCCCCGAGGGGGATTGAAGCTTACTATGTCCTCGTCGTTGTTCCTGGGTTCGGCAAAACGTAAGTTCTCCGAACGAAAGTCTTGTTCTCACCGGGTTATGGGGTTTCGGAGTTATGGGGTTATTGAAGAATGTGGGTTTAAGGCTCAAGAAGCATGCATGGCTCGAACATACTGTGTTCCCGGGTTATGGGGTTATGGGTTTAAGGGGTTATGGGGTTATTGGGATTGAGTGGTCAATGGATAGAGGATTTATTGGGTTTTTGGGCCTATTTTTCAAGGTTATGGAAAATCCTGTCGTGATGGGGTTAAATGGACCCCGAATTTGGATTCAGCGACCCCGGAAACATATGATAGACATAGTCAGACTCCAGGGGTAATTTTCTCGATTTTTTTTTTTTGTGGAGCTAGGCGTTTAAAGCAGATCACCTAATTCATTTGCAATAATATTCCAGGATTACATACAACTTGAAATTTAAATTTAAATAAAAATAACAGTTTTTAGTAATTGTCAGCAGGCAGATTTTTTAATTATAGACAACATTATAAGCACTTCACACGCGGAACGAACACGGACCGAACGTTAACCTCAAATTCAGAAAGCAACACGTTTATCAACTTTAAAATACTTTCAACAAAAAATTCTATACTGTATCATTTTCCTGCGCAATATCTGTTCAAGGAGATGAACCTACCAATACTCATATCAAAAATTATGAAACTCAAATATTTGTCATTTTCTTCCAACATATTTATTTTTACTAGGAATCTGTATTATCATCAGATATGGTAACGTTCAATCAGAAGAGAAATCCTTTCACACAGCGTGAAAATGGAAATCTACAATATCGTTCAAAGTCATCTCCTCTAATACAGAAAATCTTTAACTTCTTTTTCAGACTAGATGGAGCTATAATTTAAAACAAATTTTAATTAAATTTATTCAGAAAAAAGATCTTCTCCTTTTGCTTTGCTGGGATTCGAACGCCAGGTCAACTGATTGCCGGTCAGGTGCTCTAACACTAAGCTACTAGAGAGGTCGGAAGAAGAATCCTTCTTCTTAAACACGCTTTATTTTGCAAGATGTTATGTTTTAATACAAGTCAATTTTTATTGACTATTAGTATTGATGACTGTTAGACTATGAGTATTGTTGAATGTACTTTATGGAATTTAAGCCTTCTCTACAGTCTTCTTGGGCGGAAGGACAGCCTGAATGTTAGGCAGGACACCACCCTGTGCAATGGTGACACCAGACAGAAGATTGTTCAAATCCTCGTCGTTCCTGATGGCGAGTTGCAGGTGACGACGGATGATTCTCGACTTCTTGTAGTCAGGAGCGGCATTTTCTGCCAATTCCAGAACTTCTGGCAAATTCTGCTGACAAATATTCTATGAAAGCTGCCAAGTAAACTGGAGCTCCAGGTCCTACTCTCTTAGCATAGTTTCCTTTACGTAGGAGACGATGGAGTCTACCAACGGGGAGCTGAAGTCCAGCCCGGGAGGAACGAGTCTTTTTTACTAGGAATTTGTACTAGGATTCTTCTTTCGATCTCCCTAGTAGCTTAGTAGTAGAGCACTTGACCGGCCAGCAGTTGACTTGGTGTTCGAGTCCCAGCGGAGCGAAAGAAGATTTTTTTTCTGGATAAATTTAATTAAAAAAATTTGTAATTTATAGCTCCATCTAGTCTGAAAAAGACGTTAATGATTTTCTGTATTAGTGGAGATAACTTTGATCGAGATTGTAGATTTCCATTTCCACGGTGTGTGAAAAGATTTCTCTTCTGATTTATCGTTATCATCTCTGATGATAATACAGATTCCTAGTAAAAATTGACTTGTATTAAAACATAACATCTTGCAAAAGAAAGAGTGCTTCAGAAAAAGTATTCTTCTTCCGATCCCTCTAGTAGCTTAGTGGTAGAGCACCTGACCGGCAATCAGTTGACCTGGCGTTCGAATCCCGGCGGAGCGAAAGGAGAAGATCTTTTTTCTGAATAAATTTAATTTAAAAAATGTTTAATTTATAGCTCCATCTAGTCTAAAAAAGACATTAAAGATTTTCTGTATTAGAGGAGAGAACTTTGATCGATATTGTAGATTTCCATTTTCACGGTGTGTGAAAAGATTTCTCTTCTGATTTATCGTTACCATCTCTGATGATAATACAGATTCCTAGTAAAAATTGACTTGTATTAAAACATAACATCTTGCAAAAGAAAGTCTGTTTGAGAAAAAGAATTCTTCTTCCGATCTCTCTAGTAGCTTATTGGTAGAGCACCTGACCAGCAACCAGTTGACCTGGCGTTCGAATCCCAGCGGAGCGAAAGGAGAAGATCTTTTTCTTGAATAAATTTAATTTTATATTTATTTTTAATTGACTTCAAATTACAAATTCTGTGGTTCTTCAAACGTCTCAGGAAATTCAGATTTGACCAAATGGCAAACTAATTCAACCCCAGGCTGTCCAACTCTTGACTACCCTTAATCCAAATTTGGTTGAATCTATCTGTAGTAAAGGACCTGAGACAGTAGACTTTAAGAAGAGATTCGATTCTTTTAATTGATTCTGACTCGTATGTTTTTTACAGGATGGTTCTGGACATTGGGTCAGCCTTGATTCCGAGTTAGAGATGAGAGGGGGCGAGGTAGTTGGCACCAAGGGGCCAACTGGCCACTCTCTTCTCATCGATTGTCGTTTCGAGCTACCTTTTGGTAAGTAATACTTTTAAAAAATTACTTTCATCTGTTTTAGTTTGCATGTAATCTGCTCTACTCGTTGTAAAAGAACGGCGAAAAATTGATCTGCAGGGAATATTTATAGCAGCTACTGTCTCAAATGTCAAATTCATACTATCCGTTTAAGAAATATCTGCTTCTAAGTTTGGAGATCAATTGTATTTAATAAAAGAATTAATGGGGTGATTTATACATCTGGGACGCAAATTTTTAATGCGAATTCTGATAGGATTTTTCGGGGGAAAAAATGAGTCCAAACCTTGCAAACCGGTATCTTGAATAGTTTGAACATATCACTTTCTTATGTTGAAATTATTGATTATTTTGTAAAAATAGTTAATACAAGGGGGAAATAACTCCTGAAAATGCGTTCCAGTGATGCTGGATTATTTCGGATTACAATCCTAAGGTTACAAGTAGACTTCCTAGGATTACACTCGGATGACTTAGGATCACAATTGTATTACCTAGGATTACAAGTGAAATGCACATGCTTACAACTCAATAATCAAGAAGAATTGCAATGGGAATACCTTGAATTACAAGTGAATTACATAGGATTACACTGGATTAGATTACTCGAATTACTTCAAATTAGGCGATTATCTTGAATATTCCATATAACTAGTAGAACACCTGGGATTACAAGTGGATTACCCGAATTTTTAGAGTTTTTGAAAATTCCTTAGAATCTTTCAAAATACCCTCAAATCTTTAAAATCTTCAGAAATTCCTTTAAATTATTTAAATCTATTGAAAATTATCTCTATTGAAAATTATCACTATTAAAAATTATCTCTATTGAAAATTATCTACACTTTGGGGTTATTTTTGGGACTGGAAAGTGCTAAACAAGGGGATTTATTACTTATGGGAGATTTTTGGGGCTGAAGAGAGCTCACACTCAGGGGTAACCTTGGGGATTGGGGAGAGCTGGACCAGGGCATCTTATACTTATGGGTGATATTTGAAGCTGTTGAGAGCTAGATAAGGGACCTCAAAAATCACCCCTGAGCATAAAATCGCCTTGTCTAAGTCTCCCCACCCCAAAATCACCCCTGAGTGTAAAATACCCTTGTCTACCTCTCTAGCCCCAAAAATCTCCCCTAAGTGTAAGATTAAATGGGTTATCTAGATTATTTCGCATTACAAGCGGATTACTTAGGATTTCAAGTGGATTACTGATGGCAAAGAGTGGATTACCTAGGATTACAAGTGGACTGACTAGGATTATACTGGATTACCAGATTACCCTGGATTAATATTGCCAACGGCCATACCACGCTGAAAAACCCAGTTCTCGTCAGATCACTGAAGTTAAGCAGCGTTGGACGCGGTTAGTACTTGGATGGGTGACCATTCAAGAATACTGACATGAGTGCTGTTAGCACATCGTGGGTGTGGTGAGCCCACACTTGTAGTTATTTATAACTACAAGAAAAACCTAGAAACACTACCCGAATCGAGTAGTGTCACGCCTACCCTGAAAGGGAAATGGTTTAATGGTATATATAATATTAAGGAAAACCCGAGTGGTTCAATGGATTACCAGAGTTATTTTACCCTCGAGTTAATGCAAATTCTGATCGTATTTTTTTCGAATGTCAGTTTTTTATAAACTTGAATAATTTTAATATAATAAATCAACATCTGGAAAACTATTCGAGATATCGACTTAAAAGTTCGCATTAAAAATGTGTTTCCGTAGATATCATAATCTTTTTTAATTATTTTATAACTATTATTATCTGGAAATATAAATGCATTTTTTGTTGGCAATTGAGACACGAAGTTTCTTGAAAGTAACGTGCTTTCAAAGATTTCTTTTCAATATAGATTTAAAGATAAACTATTCCGATCTACTATGAGAACTGGTGTGACTTATCAAGTATTTTAAAAAGTTACTATTTTACTTTTATTTTTTATAGCATATGAAGGAAAGAAATGTTCCTATGTTTAAACACGCTTATAAAAGCTGACTCTTTCGCGATGTTAAAAATGCAAGAATTATATAAAATCCAAACCACACTGGAAAAACTTCGCACTTTCCTGGTTTGGAGACACTAAGTTTTAATTGAGTAGTCTCGAAACTTAGCAGCCTTTGGCTCGATGCCTAGAACTCCTTACTACCTGTCGCATAGTGCAATACTTAGAGAAGCGTATGAGACAATATTACGTATACTTTCAGAGAGATTTCAATGCCTGTTGTAGTTTTCAGATTCGATCGTTGAGCACAAAATCTCATATTTCAGTTCTTGCCTTTTTAGGGGACGTTTTCTCCTTTCCAATCAAAAATACCGGATAGACGTCCTCAGGTTAGTTGTCCTGCCAAGAATCAGGTATCTGGAAAAAAAGTTGCTCATCATTATGAGAATCGAAATGATATTATCAGTCATGTCTTATGAATGAAAAACATGATTTTTTGTGAAAAAAAGTTTAAAACTTACGAAAACTGATTAAATTAACAATAGTTTTTGGTAAATTTTTTCTTACTGTTGCTTTTTTCCAATTTGTTGAAAATGCTTGAAATTTAATTTTCAATTTTGAAAACAATTCAATAATCTTGAAGTTAAGTGAAAAAATTCTCTCTCAATTATGATTTTGTGACTTTTATTTATGACTTTCACTTATTCACACTTTGTGGCTCTTCTATCATCCTTCAGAATTAATTTAATTAATTTAATTCGAAATCGGTTTCAGAAAGTTTATAGAAATTTTCGGTTGTTTCATATGTCAAGTGCCAACAATGAATAATTGTTTCAAAATATAACAAGAGCCTCCTTTATCATTTTTTGATACATTAAGCTCTTTATAATTGAAATATATTCCGTTACCGACGTTTACCGACATCTGGTATCTTTGATTAGATTAGACTGCTTAAACAATATTATAAAGTTTATTTTTTTACACACATTATCTGTTTATTTATTTTATTTTGCTTGATAGTCACACTTATGGACTCGATGTCTAATATCAGGATCTAAATTGTAACAAAGACGTGAGTTAAAAAAATGAAATAAAAAAAAAACTATTGGGATTTAGGTGTTTTAGCTGTAGACTGATCGTATATAAAAAATATATTGAAAAAATATTATATTGACCAATCAGGAAAGTATGAACAGCCGACCGGATGGAAAGCCCTGCTAACGAGCGAAATGGCTAGGCAGTTGCGAGCAGCCCGGCCCATGTGTGGCACAGGTACCCTCATCAAGATCATCGAGGTCGCCAGATCGCAAGATCATCGACTGTCTTCGATCGAATTCCCGGTTGAATATAATCGTAACCGTGGTTCCTCCAATATCGTGGATTCGTAACACTGCCTCTTACAACAAGATATAGTTTAAGAAACTATTTAAAAAAATATATCTTAAAATAAAATGGTGGAAGTCGGTGGTGCGATTGGACGCGAAGCAAACATCAATTACTGAAAAATATGACTTAGAAAATAACATTTCAATTTCTAAATTTCTAAAAATGAAAATAAAATAAGGTTTTTGGAAGGTAGCCCCAAAAAATATTTTTGTGTGAAAACACATTTTTGTATTTGGGAGCAGTAGGGGTATGCAAAAGACTTCGAGCTACTCGAAGGTCTTGAGTACTCAAAAGATTTTAGAAAAAATGTCGATTTTTCAAAAATTGTTAACCCAAATTTGCGATTAGAAATCTGAAAACCCACCTGATGGTAGTCTGGTACCGGCTTTCATAAATATGCGATAATTGATTACATTTTTAAAACACTTTGTCGCAATCTTGAATCTAAGTTTTTATCTCAAGATTGTTTATCAGCAAACCCGGAAAACCTGTTAGTACTGTATCTCATGAAAATTTTTTCACATAATGTAAACATGAAAGTTTCGAACTTTCGGTTGGCTCGAAACTTTTCGATTACACAAATGTTCGAGTCCGCTCGAACTCGACTCTACTCGAAAAAAGCCGGCTCGACTCAACTCGAATTATCGAGCTTTTTGCACGCCCCTAGGGAACAGACATACTCTAATTTTTCGTGAAAGATCTTAATTTAAAAACACCGTTTTGAACTTTACGACATTTAATGAAGATTTTAAAGTCGCCTAACTAATTTTTATAACGAGAACATTGTTGCCAAGGCGGACTTACTCAGTGTTGAAAACAGTTTTAACTTTTATTGCATTGTAGTTAACTTGTCTCTCCTTGCAATGGAAAATTTATTTATTTTCGGAAATTCGTTTTACACCTTTTCTTCTCGTCGTCAAGACTGCCTCTAACGAGTTTCATTGATCGAGTGAAAAGTTACACCCCCTCACCTTCCTCCCACCACCTCATAGAGTGGGTGGCAAATTAAGGAGAGGAACTAAGTGAGGAAAACTTTCGAGTCTCGATTCTTTTCCTGTCTTACTTTTTATCACTTCCGCTTTATCGCGCTCTGCAAGTTCGAATCTCTTCCGGCAAACCTCCTCCACCCTCTTCTATCCACGAGTTACGCATCCACGGTAGGAAGATCCACGTTTTAATACGTAACTTAGCAATGCCAATCCCTTCTTGCTCGCCAGCCACTGCACCAAGGATATTATTTTTGGTTGAGTGCTCATTGGAATTACCCCGTGTAAACGTAATTCGCTAAGCAAATACGAGTAAATCACATAATTTAGTGCAATTATGAAGTGAACAGTAAACGTAAAAATAACTATTCTATGCTCGGACTTAAGGGAGCTACGACACGGACAAACGATTTAAAAAAAATGTTATGATATAATTTCCCGCGAATGTAATTTAATTTTAAACTTTTTAAATGAATGAGAATGCAATAAGTGAAAGTACTCTAGAATCGATTTGTTTCGTATTTTTTTCCAGCAGCCACTGGGAAATTGTTTATGAGATATTAGTAATAAACAAATTTTGTAAATAAATGCAAAATTTCGATAATTTTGATCGTTCAAATGTCATTCTTCACAAAAAATTATTGCTAGACACATGCCAAATAGTTTCTAGTGAACAAGAAACTAACACTGAATAATATCTGTCAATTTAATAAACAATTATTATAAACAAATTCATAACGTAGCCATTTTTCATCATAACAGCGCAGTTTCTCTTGCAAAGAAAGTATTATACATATTATATATATATATATATATATATATATATATATATAATTTAAAAAGAAAGTTAAACAACCACCGCAGGGTCCCACTAAGAGCAACTGCCATTCAACAAAATGTCAATAGCCCCCAGTAGCAACGCGGTAAATCACACCTATGGCCACGTCTCACAACCGTGAGATGGGTGGTCATAGGCAACGACAAAATCACAACAACAGGCCGACGAAACCCTCGTGTGTCTTGAGGACACGAAGCGACCCAAGGATGACAGCTTTCTGCATCCATCTCGCAAGTGCCTTGGCATATTTTTGACACGCGGGTATGGTTTTAAGGTTACGAACCAGTGATAGTTTCGCACCTCCGAGAGCACCTATCACAAGGACAATTACTTGTACCGAATATTTTGGGTACAGTCGTTGTAGCTCTCTTTTAAGGTCTTGATACCTCTCCTCTTTTTCTTTCTCCTTTGCAGTGATGTTGTATTCGGACGGAGCCGAGAATTCGATCACGAATATAGTTCGTTTCTCGAAGTCTTGGAGAACAATGTCAGGCCTCGAGTGCGCAACGGAGACTGCTGCCCGAAAATCGTAGTTCCAGAAAATTTGGCACTTATCGTTTCGGACAATCGACTCTATCTCCTTTGGAGCGTTCGGCAGGGCAGGGTCGCGGCCAACACCGTAAGAGCGACAAAGATGGTAATAAAGCACTCTTAGGGCCGCATTATGTCTATAGATATACGTCGTTCCCGCGTGGGTCGGACACCCTGATAGTATGTGTTCTAGGTACTCAGCGTGTGCATGACACGCTCTGCACCTATCACTGGGAACTTCTTGGCATAAAATGCGCTCACGGTATGCTAAGGTGGAAATGACACCGTCCTGGCATGCAAAAATAAAACCCTCTGTACCTGAATTAAGCCCTGATGATTTGAGGAAAGCAAAAGTTTGCTCCTTCGACAAGGACTGTTTTTCTACATTTCTGTGAAAGTTTCCGTGCATTTTCTTGTCGAGTAGCTCTTGGTGAAAATTTACAACCTCTGCTTTCTTCACTTTGGTTTTTAGAAGTGAAGCATCTAGATGAAGTAATGCACTTTCCTCACTTCTGATGTTAAAATTCAGGCCAAGGGTCTCGGCCGCTTGCTCCGCGGCTTTGTAAAGGAACGCTCCTTCGCCAATCATCTCGTGGTTCCTGACCATCTTTAGGAGAGGATCTCTGCCATTCGCAACGATGTAAGCTGTACTTAGAACAATCCGGTTATGAAGACACTGGAGATTCAGAAGTCCGCGTCCGCCTTGACGGCGTGAAATATATAATCGCGGAACTGACGAATTGATATGCAAGCTTTTATGCATATGCATGATCTTACGTGTAATGACATCAAGGGCCTTAAGCTCGTTCTTCGTCCATTGAACTACCCCAAACGAGTAGAGTAGAACCGGGACGGCAAGCATGTTAGTCGCAGATACCTTGTTCAACGCCGACAGATTGGAAGACCAAATCTGTCGAAGAAGATGCTTGTATCTGCTTCGGAGAGACTCCTTCACTGAGGTTACGTCCTGAATGCGGTTTTGAGGCACGCCCAGGTATGTATAGGTCTCTCCAGTATTAAGATGTCTGATAACACTTATATCCACAAGCTCAGGGTCCTTGGGAACGCCAGTAATCTTTCCTTTCTTCAGATAAATTTTGGCACACTTGTCCAAGCCAAAGTCCATCCCAATCTCTCCTGTGTAGTTCTTGACAATATTTATAGCAGTTTGAAGTTTGCTTCTACCAGAGGCATAGATCTTCAGGTCATCCATATAAAATACATGAGTGACCTTATGCTCGCGCTGATTAGTGTCGCCACAGAGGTATCCAGGAGAATTTCGTAATGCGAGAGACAGAGGCAAAAGTGTGATGCAAAAAAGCAAGGAGCTCATGGTATCACCTTGAAAGACGCCCCTCTGGAAGGTGACGTTGTTCGTTGTCACACGATAATTTCTAGATGAGATAGTAAATCTAGTTTTCCAAAGAGGCATCAATCTCTCTATTCATCTCACTATGTGTGGATGTACCTTCAAGCTTTCCAACAGACAGATGATAAGTCTATGAGAGGTTGAATCGAAAGCTTTCCGGTAGTCAATCCAGGCCATGGACAGGACGCGCTGATGGGCTGCAGCGTCTTTACAGACACACCTGTCAATTAGCAGGTTCTCTCGACAGCCTGCTACATCTTTTTTTGAGCCACGTTGTTCGTACATCTCTCGCCATACAAGCTCAATTCGTTGAACAATCCTGTTGTTCAGGTCAGCTGTAAAGATCTTATACAGCGTGTTCAAACAAGTTATTGGCCTGTAATTCTCTGGATTGGACAAGTTGCCTTTTTTTGGCAGGAGTATAGTGCGTCCTAACACCAGCCACTGCGGAATGGGCGTCTCCGACTTTAAATATGAGGTGAATATGCGGGCCAAATGTTGGTGTGTAAAAGTAAACTTCTTCCACGAAAAGTTCTTGATACAATCTGGTCCAGCAGCGGAAAAGTTCTTCGTGCCTCTAAGTGCTTTTTTCACCTCTTCGGCAGTGATTGATGGACAATCCTCCTCAGATTTTATGAGGTTGTCGCAAAACTCCTTGAAGCGGATGATATTTTCAGTATCTTCTTTCAACTCTAGTGTTTTCGGGATCTTGTACACCTCTCTCCAAAAAGTCTCTACCTCCTTGGGCTTGGGTGGATTTTTGACAGAAACAGGTAGATCGCTGAAGAGGCGCGATGGGTCAGCGAGAAACTGTTGATTCTCCCTGATCCATCTCTCCCTCTTCTGTATTCTCCTCCTTGCGTCAGATAACAGCCGTATTTTGTCAACAATATGCTGCTTGATTGTCAGCAGCTTTGACTTGTTTAGTGTGTGATTCAAGATCCTTAGTTCTTGGGCGAAATTTCGAACCCTTTCCGTAAACGGTCTACCAGATGTTATGTAGTCAATCACACATTGAACACGGGACGCATTCTGTCTTGCCCATCCAATCTTCTTGTTCAGTTGATGCAAGCGCCTTTTGGTCTTTTGATCCATCGTTGGTTTCAGCCTTCGATTTGAATCAGCCAAAGTTCTCGCAGCACCATACAGTGAGCAATTGATGGTCCAGAGGTCGGACTCTTGCGAGATATCTCCACGAAGGAAGGCATCCATTTCAGCCAGATCTTGGGGCTTAGGAGGAACTTGCATGTTAATGTTCCTTCTAGTAATGAAATTGCGATCATCTCTCAAAAGGTGCCTGCTTTCTGCGGTTGGTCTCAATGTCGCTTCCTCATCTTCGTCTGCAGCTTGATAAAGCAGCGGTTGGGGAAGCGCTCCGCGTACGTATCCATTTTTCCGGAGGTAGTCGGCTTGATTTCGCAAAGACTGATGCGAAACGTGCTGAAGCTCTGGGTGTTTCTGGCACCACAGAGTGTGAATACGCGCCATAAAGCCTCCGTGAACAGGGGTAATGCTGGCGTCGTAGCAGTCTAGCACGTCATCCCTGAGTCGATCCGTCCACTCAAGGTGGGCATTTCGCCGGTTCGTCGTCGTGTTTCCATCTAAATTATTTTCAGCACCCCGAACTCTAGGCTGATCGGCATTGTTTGCCGACCCATTGTCGGGTGCTCTGCGCGTTCGATTGTCTTGAACCGCATCTACAACATTTTGGTGTTTTGGTGGTTTCATTGTTGTTCCCACGAGCAGCTAGGGAAAGGGTTAGTCCATCCTTGTAGAGCCCCGCGTGCAAGGATAAGGTTGATACTCTGAGAGGTCGCCCGGTATCCCCGAGTCACCGTTTGAGACACCTAACCCAGGTGCCATTCAGCTTTCGGCACGGTTGTTACGCCTCCGCTTAGGAGTTATTCCTTTGGGACCATCCCTGGACAATTGTCCGCGACTGCTTATTAATTATTGTAATTATTAATTATTATATATATACATATATATATATATATATATATATATCAAAAACACTAGGAATTTTAAACCCATCGAACACATTTCACAAGGGACACGCCATTTTCCACAAAACGGAAGCAAAAATGCCGCAATTTTTAATTCAAACCATCTGAATTAATAGTATTTGTTTATAAGACTGCTGTGATATTTAGGAAAGCAGGATCTGCAAAAAAATTGAAAATGAGTTTTATATAACACATGCATGAATATGACCGTTTCTCATGCTTACTTGTGGAGCGAACTTGAAGTTTCCCTGTTCAGTTTATACACATGTACTGGCCATTATATATCTATAACGTAATAATTGCTGACGACATAGATATGCATGGCCATTGCATACCTATGACCTTGAAAAGCGACATTGAAGTTCGGCTCTACAGGCATGGAAAACACAGCCATATTAAAAACAATAATAAAATAATAATAATAAAAATCAGTTGAAGTTTTAGTTTTTGAGTTACAAAATATTTCAGCTGGTCCAATCAGGAGCGCCGTATAAACAGTCGTGCGTGCGTGAGCGGGATTCCAACGTAGTGTTCTCCCGTCGCTAAGCACACCTCTGCGCTCGCTTCGATAACACTGCGTTGGAATCCCGCTCACACACACACGGCTGTGTATGCGCCGCTCCTGATTGGTCCAGCTTAAATATTTTATAACTAAAAAACTAAAACTTCAACTGATTTTTGGAAAAGGAATTTTCTATTTATTTTTTTTATTTTTATACAACTATATAAGTCCGGACGCTTGAGTCTGGGACACCGCGCGAGCGCGCGCGCGCGCGCGTGTGTGTGTGTGTGTGTGGAAAAAGAAAATAAGGTCATAAAGTCATACCTTTCATTTTTTCTGTTCATGGTATTAAATACATATAAAAAAATGGAAAAAGAAAATTATTCTTTTTTTCCTCATTTAAGAGGAATCATTGATAATGAAACAAAGTATTATTACGTTTACTGCGTTTTTCCAAAGAGCACTCAAAAAATGTCGATATGTGCACTGCATTATTTTCGAATATTTTTACATGCGATACTTACCTGTATGTGAACGAAGTGTGGATATTCCAATATTTTTTATAAGATGTTCGATGTTTATGCTTTTTTCTATTGCAGTACGTGCATATTCTGCATATAGGTGCTACTGACACACAAAAATTTTATCAATATACACTGGGAAACATTTTCACTGCACCAGTCAACAAGTAAATTACATTTTACAAACGCCAGCTTCATTAATAATTTTCGAATTTAAGAATGAAGAGGCAAGAAATGTACAACTAATTCTAATGAAATTAAAGTAAAAATTTTCTAAAAATTATATCGTACTTCAAAAATTGTTATTGACCCAAAGAATTATCCATCAATGACTAATATTTCATTAACTCAATTAAATTGTAATAAACGTGAAGAGTGCCTGTTGTGATCAATCTTTACCGATCAGAAAACAAAGAAATTGCTGTTATCAAAAAATGCGTATTGAACTAAATTTGGGGAATTTTTTGTTTACATATAATTTAATCAAATTAGCTTGTGTTTTTTCCAATATTTTATACATTTCTCATTATTCTTCACTTTTTTCTCATAATAAATCTACGAAAATAAATTCATTCTTAATCGTGCTTTAAAAATAGTACTTTTCAACTATTTAAATCAAATTTTTATAATATTTCATCAAAAAAATGGAAAATCTGATCATTTTCTCTCCAGTATAGTGTGCTTAAAACGCAGGACATCGAACACTGAAATCCGAGTGCACCTACCACTTAGAGATATTTTTTTAAAAGGAAACATAGGTTTCTTTATTTCCACTTAGTGCTCTCTTAGAGAGATTTAAAATTGTGTCTACCCCAAGAAAACCAAAATAGAAGGACGCGAGAATTCCAAAAATGATCTGCAAAAATTAAAAAGGAAAAGGTTCCTACTCTCGTTCTGAGTTCGTGACTTCTCGAGTTCTTGAATGGTAGTTTTTCTTTCATAAAACTGAAACTACACGAAGAGCACACCACGAAAATCATCGCACGTCCATGCAGTGGCGCGGCGATAGCACCAGAGAGGGGTCATTATATGAATAAACAATTGAATATATATATATATATATATATATATATATATATATATATATA
>CAKNYM010053124.1:651691-671950 GCA_932195095.1 Andricus curvator
TATATATATATATATATATATATATATATATATATATATGGAATAGAACTTTTATAAAAGAAAGGAAGCTCCAACAAAGATTTCAAAATAAAGAGGGTACCTGCAAATGCATCGAGCTATGGCTGCGACACTGTTACTACAAATTATTCATTCACGCTCTACCTTTCTTTATTTCTATTTTTTTATCTCTAATTTTCAATCTCGTTTGTTCTATTCTTTCTCTCTTCCCTTTCCTTTCATTTCTTCTTTTCATATTCCCTCTTTTCAGTTTTCTACATACAAGAAATTACTCTGTCATAGCGATTTCATGATAAACCAGTAAGACTTTATGTCTCCCTGTAATTTACCAAGGTCTACGAATCCGATGAGCTCGACGTGCCATTTATTTTTTACTATAAATATATTCATTTAAATTCAGTCTTAAAAAACTTGACTAAGTTCACGGTTTATTAAAATATTTTGAAATTTTCGGCAGTAACGCGTTACTAGGAATTTAAAATGATGTACTAAAATTTTATTTAAAAAATAACGGTAACAACGCGATTCTCTTAAGTAGTATCGTATTACACAGTGAGAAATAGAAATGAACAAGATGCCGATTCTTTGTTTCAAAATGATACATTTTACTCACTGAAAGTAAGGTTTCTAATTTCAGCTCTTTTCCATTAATTTTAGAAAATGCTTTTCCTCCGAACCGTTTTAAATAAATCTCAATTCACCTAATAGGGTCGCCTGGCTTATTATGTACTTCGAGTTCCTCAGATTCTACGATACTTGTCAATATTTCTAACTACTAGAAACAAACACAAAATGCATTGTGCAGTTCCCAATCCAAATAGTCACAAAAAATCTAGATATAGATTTATAGCATGAAAATAAGTATCATGACGTGTATTATATCGTCTGCCATATTCAACATTTTAATCTTACAAATGTAAAGAAATTATACCAATACCGCTCCAAGTATTCAAAATAATATACAACCATTTTTTTATAAATACAGCTTATATTATGTGATTAAAATGTACAATGTTTATTAAGATACCAAGTGAGTTATTCCAGATTCATTATATTTGAAAAAAATATGAATTACCTTTTCTTATTAGAGCTGATGATTTATGACCAGCTATATAGGAGCTGGGTTAAATATAAGTACGCACTTAATCGGTTCGAATAATTAATTAGCTCGACTTAGAATTAAGTTATTTTAAGAAGATTTTCCAGAAAGGAATGAAATGCTTTATTATTAGCAGATTTAATTCTGTTTGTATAATAAGGCGTCTGTTTTGAACTTGCTTTTTTAACGTTGAAAACATCTTACAGAAACGGAAACATTTGTGAAAATATCTTTTAAAATAATTAATTATGAGGAAAATCCTAAAATAATTATTGAAAACAAATGAGATGAAAACAATAATGAATTTTCACCGCATAATGATGTTGATAATTGTTCTAATACGCAAGGAAAGATCCTATTTTGTCAATAGCTAATTGAGAAGATGTGAGAACGGAACCAGTTACCGAGGGCCGGATCCTGTTGTCAGAGGTCGAAGTTAAATTCTTTTTATGTAACACGAGTATGAGTTCCTTACTTTCTGGACGTGGTTTGGAGCTGCAAACTAGGTCGTTGTTGGTGTTGGGGTACTTTACCGGCCTAGGCTGATAAAGAGCACTTTATTGTTCGCTGGAAATGCGCCCGCATGCGCGTGTTTTACTCCGATTCACGCGCACTGTTCTGCGCGGTACTTGTCCCTTTAAGCTAACCTTAAAAACTGAGACGTAATATCATGAGAAAACTCGGAAACCATACTCTTATCATATAAAATATCGTGTATATTGAGGTAGCGAAGTCTTTTTACGGTTTCGCGTGTTTGCAAAAACTCACCCTTGGCCGTAAGAAGACTAGTTCGCTGCCTTGGTGCACATATTACTATTTTTGCACCTAAAATTGATTTGTTGATACTTAACATGACGGAATTTTTTCAAAATTTCTGGTAAATTCATAAATGAGCACAAATTTCCGGAAATTTAAGGTATCTACAGATTTTTGGAAAGAATCCCAAAATTCGAAAATTTACGGAAACGACCCCGCACGATATATGAGTAAAAGGCATTTCGGTCAAATTCACTATAACTTTGGGAAATAATTCTTGATGTGATTCTGATCAAAATTTGTTATGGCCATAAACCCCAATAATCAAGTGTTTAGGTATTAGAAGCTCCGGAAGGTAGTAGAGTGTGTTATTCTTGTGCTTGTGGTGACCGATACCTACAAGTATATACTTCTTTACAACTGTAGTGTTATTCTTATGTGATTGGGTATGAACAAGAGAAATCCTGTGTGTTTGTGCGGAGTGTGTGTGTGGGGGGGGGGGTATTATATTTGTGTGTAAAGGGTGTGAAGATAGTTCGTGTTTTGTGTGAGGATGAGTCAGAGGGTATAACTGTAAATAAAAATGGTGGGTAACGGTGTAGAAGAGTGGTTAGGGGGAGGGTTATATGTTCAAATGTGGGGGTGGGGGGGGGGTAAGAGTTTTTTGTTCGTGTTTGGGTGCAAGTGTTTGTATGAAGAGAGGAAGTTAGTGTATATGATTGACTATGTGGGAAGAGATTGTTATGTGGGAGTGTCAGTGGGTTGGAATGATGTGATGAAGGAGGGGGGGGGGGGGGTATGTATGAAATAGGTAAGAAAGTACAAGTCTCAGCAGAAAGAGAGGGTGTTGATGAGTGCGATTGAAAATGAGAAAGAGTGTTTGCAGTGTAGGTTGAAATGAGGATAGAGGGGTTATTACTTCTGTTTTATACAATATGCGGTGTGTGTGAACGAATACGTGTCAGTGTTAGTTTGAGGGTTTAGAAGTCAATGAGTGTAAGCATAAAAGATGTTGTGCATTTTTCAGTGTGGAAGGTGATTAATATACTGTATGTTAGTGTAAAGATGATTGGTATGTTGTGTATGACTGGGTACATGAAAGCGTATGTATGTTGGGAGTACTAGATTGGTGTGATAGTGAGTAAGGTTGAAGTGTGTAACCCCTCTTCCTCATTTTTACCCGTGTGGAAAAATTTCGTGGCGCTATACTGTTACTGTCCAGTCCGCCTTGAGTCGACACTGGCGCTCCACAGGCTGACTGTCCAGTTGCTAGACTGGGATGTAACGCTCGGATCGACAAGTTTCTAGACAGATCGGCTATTTTGATAAAAAATAATTAATAATTAAATAATATAATCATTTGTTATGCCATAAAAGTCCAATATATAGATTTTGCAGTTAATTAAAAATATAAAAAAAGTTTTTGTACAAAAAAAAAGAAGAAATGAGTTTCCGCAAGTCTCTTGTACATACGCCGGGTGTTGAACCTCTGATGTAACTTCCTATTATATTGTTGTAACTTTGTCCCGTCGCCTTAACACCTCGGCCATCTAAAAGTTAAAATTTTTTTCATTTTTGTCGGATATGAATTTCAATTCATTACATCCTAATATTTATTTGAATAAAACATGAACAATATTTAAACATTAAAAGTGCTTGATGTGTGAATAAATCATTGAAAAAAATAAACGTTGTATGATTATATTCCGGTTAGGCTACGAAATAATGATTGTTTATTATTTAAAATAATTAATTCGTTAGGCTTAATTATCATTTAAGCAATCAATAAATAATTAAAATAAACTGAATAAATCATTTATGTTCAAATTTGATTTTCTGGAATATCATCAATATTATACATAGCATTATACATATTATAATTATTATAAATTCAATATAAATTTATTATAACTTGACTATATAATTCAATTGAAAAAAAAATATTTTTAAACATTCTTAAAAAAATCGTTCTGAAGAATACAATTCTTGTATTAAGATTTCAATCACCTTCAACCATTATTGTTTACTATCTTAAATATGTAATCGTGTACAATTAATTATTGCCTAAGCATTTGTGCAATTTTGTATTGTAATTTCCCAACTCTTTGATTCAAAAATGATTGTTTTCTAAATTCACCTCTGTAATTTTTGTTTAAGTCCAAACCGTGATTCTATCTAGAAACTAGCTAAAATCTGGACAATCTTTATATATTCAAATTCGTAACGAACTCCTAGATAGCGCCAAAACTGGGACTAGACTTCAGAAAGTTTTGAATAAAACATATAGCCAAACTAGACAGCGCCAGTGTAGCGCCAGGCTAGTATTGCGTGAATAGACCGTCTTGAGAAAAACTGTACTGGCTTTAGCATGATTCAGGACTGCCACGAAATTTTTCCACACGGGTAATCGCTCTCATCAACACCCTCTCTTTCTGCTGAGATTTATACTTTCTTACCTATTTAATACATATCCCCCCTCCTTGCTAACATCAAATCAACCCACTGACCCTCCCACATAACAATCTCTTTCAACATAGTAAATCACTTACACTAACTTCCTCTCTTCATACAAACACTTGCACCCAAACACAAACAAAAAACTCTTACCCCCCCCCCCCAAATTGGCACATATCACTCTCCCCCTAATCACTCTTCTACAACGTTACCCATCATTTTCATTTAAAGTTATACTCTCTGACTCATCCTCACACAAAACACGAACTATCTTCACACCCTTCACACACAAATATAATACCCCCCCACACACACACACGCACACAAACACACAGGATTTCTCTTGTTCATACCCAATTACATAATAATAACACTACAGTTGTAAACAAGTAGATACTTGTAGGTATCGGTCACCACAAGCACAAGAATAACACACTCTACTACCTTCCGGAGCTTCTAATACCTAAACACTTGATTATTGGGGGTTATGGCCAACGGCCATGCCACGCTGAAAAAACCAGTTCTCGTCAGATCACTGAAGTTAAGCAGCGTTGGGCGCGGTTAGTACTTGGATGGGTGACCATTCGAGAATACTGTGTGCTGTTGGTATATTATGGGTGTGGTGAGCCCAAACTTGTAGTTATTTATAACTACAAGAAAACTATCCACCTAGAAACACTACCCGAATCGGGTAGTGTCACGCCTACCCTGAAAGGGAAATGGCTTAATGGTATACAATGCTCATAACAAATTTTGATCAAAATCACATCAAGAATTATTCCCCAAAGTTATAGCGAATTTGATCGAAAGGCCTTTTACTCATATTTCGTGTGGGGTCTTTCTAGTAAATTTGATAGTATCCAAAAATTTTCAAAATTTCAGGTAATTGAGGATGCCTTGGTATTGCAAACAGACGCTTTGCATCCTCGGCACACAATATACTGTTTATAACTGTTTTGAGCAGGATTTCAGAATTGGTCGCTTGCCGTATGCTAATACATGCATCCAAAAGCGAACATTCACTTATATTTTTGTACATTTCGAGGCATGTATAGCGTGCGGAAAGTGAACAATTCTAAAATTGTACCAATAAGTAGTTATAAAAAGACTAACTGCTGCGCTTGCGCTCTTTGAGCAAGAACAGTTGTTCTACACGGAGCGGGTCCATATCATCTCACATGCGGCAAGTCTCTCTGCGGTAAGTCACACCTGCGGCACACAGTGGGCTTTTTTGCAAAATTTACTTTCAAAACCTAATATCTCTCCAACGAATTGACCAAAATGGATGTTCTTTGAACGAGATTGAAGATTATTAAATGCACAATAAGGGAAAATTATAGAGAAAAGTTTTTCCGAATTTCCTAACCTGGAAAATGCGGGAAAAGACCGTCATTTTTTAACAAAAATTACAAAATTGTACTACAATTACAAAGAAAAAAGTTTTGTTTAGTGAAAGATATAATATTTTATAGATTTTTCAATGCTGAATTCAAATCTGCCAGGTAAAATAGCGTAGCGTATTTCCTTTCCGAGAAAAATGCGGATAAATATGAAAAATCCAATATGGAGAAACACAAGTCGGAAACATCATGGTAACTTAACGAAGTTTATTATCTTTAGGTTTTTAGGGTCGCTGAATCCAAATCTGACGTCAGAATTACAAAATAAAGAATGGCGGGTGCAATATGGCGGAACAAAAGTTTTGAAAAATTTAGGAAAATTGACAAAATTGTCCATATTTACGTTTTCAAGGGCTCTCAATCCAAATCTGACGGCAGAATTTCAAAATAAAAATTGCTGATCCAATATGGAGGAACAAAAGTTGGAAAAATGTAGGCAACTTTACAAAATTGTCCATATTTACATTTTGAAGTTCGCTGAATCCAAATCTGGCATCAGAATTAAACAATGAAAAATTGCGTATCCAAAATGGTGGAACAAATATTGAGAAAATTCTATTTTTAAAATTATTGCATGAATACAATTGTAGTTACAGACACGTTACATTAAATCGACATATGTCCTAATCTCAAATACCTATTTTCTCCAATAATCAATCTTCATCACTTAAATATATATATCATCGCTTATATTTCCATTACTCAGGGAACTGGCATCACTTTCGTCATTCTCTTCTTCTATATTTACACTGAAAACATATTTTTAAGGAATTATCACAAAATGAATGTGTCAATTTTGTTGTCAAAAACGTAAAAAATTATAAACAAGAAGCCCTCAGAAACGTAAATATGACTTATTTTGTGAAGTTGCCCAAATATAAATTTTTTTTCCGCCATATTGGAACCGCAAATCTTCATTTTGAAATTCTGACGTCAGATTTGGATTCAGAGCCCTCGAGAACATAAATGTGGACAATTTTGTCAATTTTGCTAAATTTTTCAAAACTTTTGTTCCGCCATATTGCATTCGCCATTCTTTATTTTGTAATTCTGACGTCAGATTTCGATTCAGCGACCGTAAAAACCTAAAGATAATAAACTTCGTCAAGTTACCATCATGTTTCCGACTTGTATCTCTCCATATTGGATTTTTCATATTTATCCGCATTTTTTTCGGAAAGGAAATACGCTACGCTATTTTACCTGGCAGATTTGAATTCTGCATTGAAAAACCTATAAAATATTATATCTTTCACTAAACAAAACTTTTTTCTTTGTAATTGTAGTACAATTTTGTAATTTTTGTTAAAAAATGACGGTCTTTTCCCGCATTTTCCAGGTTAGGAAATTCGGAAAAACTTTTCTCTATAATTTTCCCTTATTGTGCATTTAATAATCTTCAATCTCGTTCAAAGAACATCCATTTTGGTCAATTCGTTCAAAAGATATTAGGTTTTGAAAGTAAATTTTGCAAAAAGGCCCACTGTGCGGCATCTCTACCTAGCGGCATCTCTCACCAGTGGAAAGGGGACCAATATTATTTCCGTGGCTAGTCACAGGGGTGCCTTCCCGCCCCCACGAGACGTTGGAAAAGGGGTAGGGGTTTGACCAACATTATTTCTTTGGCCAGTCACAGGGGTGCGGTGAGAGATGCCGCAAAAATGTCAATTTTACTGTGAAAAATGCCGCGCGGGAGAAAAGCCGCTAGATAGAGATGCTGCAGTTGTGACATGCCGCAGAGAGACTTGCCGCATGTGAGATGATATGTCCCCCACGGAGTCATGTCGTTGGTGTGTGGCGTGGCGTCAAAAGATTTTAACACCGCTTTGTCCGTATCTTGAGCAATCGTCGTGTGTGTTGTGGGTTTTCGGTTAAATATTACGTTAAAAATTTTGGTGAAAAATGGATTAAGTGTTTTTGGACATGGATATCATAATTTTCTAAAGAAAATTAGGACTTGGCGCTACAGGCATCACTTATGTTAGCCGTGAACAGCATATTATTATCAATGCTCGAGGATTCGGACATAAAAAACAGAGGACTGCGATGTTAAATTCTTTTGGATTTTATAGAAATTGGCATGCTTTACAGGTAATTTTTGCATGATTAAAAAATATTTGTTGAATATCTTAGATTCTGCCCTTTAATATCTTGGATATTGTCAGGTAAAATCTTCTTTTTAATATCTATGGATGCTCTACTTCAATATCTAGATTTCTGTCCCATAGTTAAATCGCTAAGATATTAACTAGTAATATCTAGATAGTCTTCTTTAATATCTATTTTTCTCCGTGTAGCTTCTGCACTTGCGCACTGTGATCGATATCAATTCTGGCATTATGAGTGCAGGAGTGACAGATTGATTATGAATAGTAATTACGGATTGGAAGTCCAAGGCGATAAATCACCATAAATAAATAATAAATTACCGCAAAATTCCGAAAATTTTAAATTTTCGCATATTTTTCGTAATTTATAGTATTCGAAAATTTCCAAACTTTACTGAAATTTTCGGTGATTTGTATAGTAATTTGACTATACATTTCTCAAATTTCCGGACGCTTTGTTTCTTTTTGTTTCTTAAATCGCAAATGCCTGGAATTTATTACGGAAAACATTGCGTGGAACGGGTGCAGAAAGTTGGCAGTTGAATATCTTGAAGTTTGGAGTACTATCTATCGGCTCGTCTACAGGATGCTTCCGGCTCATCTCTCTGGATCGTACATCAAACTTCAAACTCATACGGAACTGCCTACTTTCCGCACTTCTAGAACAATATATGGGCTTTCTCATGAAAAGGGCATTTACAGTCGGTATGGAGCTACGTTTAAGGACATAGATCCGGATAAATCACCAGAATTTTCAGCCCAAGGCGAACCCTTTAGGTTGAAAAAGGAGTCTTTGGGGGATTTGTGAAGTTGGAACTTCGAAAAACCGCTTTTCAAGAGAAATGCATCTAGAGTTAGCTTCCGGTTGCTTTTGGAATATGAGTATAGTGTCAATAGATTCAGTATAGGTCCTAGTATAATCCTACACTCAAAACCGAAAATAATGATTTTGATCCTGATTTAGAAAAACGCGAATAATCCTAACCTCGAACCGGTCATAAGGGACCTTTTCAGACGGATGACCATGTATAATAGACTAATAGAGAGTTCGTTTTGGGCCTAAAATTTCGGGAATTTATCCGGCACATGTCCCTAATACATATAGCTCCATATAGCGAAAAACTGGGCACTTTTCTTGCGGGATGTCACATTTAATGGATTGAAATTTCCTTAGTGTACGCTTTTTTAATTAATTAAGATTAATTAAATAATCACTCTGAATTTTGTATCAGTCAAGGCATGACGTCAAAATTGAAAAAAAATGAATAAAGGAGAGTCAGTACATTTAGGACCGCAGTACCTCTGGGACAAGTCATTTGGTTCAATTTTGTGTAATAAATATTATTAACAACATTGTAACACCTAATAAAAAATATAAACTTCACTGTGTTATAGTTTTTGATGCTTCGTCTAAAGATAAAGTTATTTACAATTTACTACAAAACAGTTACATGAGATTGATCAAAATTCTAATAATAGAACTAGAATTTTATTCAATTGGAATAATAAGTTGATATTAGAATTCAGAATATAGAAAACAGCTCAGATTTAAAGTTTTAGAAATCTTAACTTACACTGATGCAACGGAATATTTGCATTTTTCAGTTTTACGATACTTAAAGTTTTAATTAAAAATCTAGTAAGTTAATTTGCACAAGGTATCAATTGGGTTATTTTTCTACTGTCAGTGCATCTAGTTTATTATCTCAAGTGACCTCATATCCTAAGTTAATAAGTTGGTGTTCACTAACGAGTGTAAAGTTTGCTGCACGAGGCGCAGCGTAGGAAAATACTGAGACCTTTAAGAAATAGTATATTGTGTGACACGGGCAGCGAACAGATAATCCCAATTTTTACCGCTTTGCACACGTTATTTTATTTCACATATATATAAAAATTGTCATTTATGTGTCTATAGAACGACAAGAAATTTGATTTTTATAACCCGCGGATTTTTGGTCATAACCCCCCCCCCCCCCTTTTGTTCGTTTTCCGGAAAAAGAAATTTGGTAGTTTTTTTCAACGTTAACCCGTGCCCCCGGGCTTTTGAAATTAACATGGGGTTTTTAATTGGAAAAGCTCGATTTTCAAAAAAATGGAAAAAAGAAGTATTTGTTATAAACTTTTTGTGAATTAAAGTATAGTCACCTCTTCAGGAGTATTCAAGGAATTATTTCCACCCCATAACTTTTAATTTTGACACTTCAAATTCTCTTTTGTTGTGCCCGGAAAATGCCCTAAAAAATGCAAAATAGGAGTTTTCTATCAAATTCATGGTAAGGACGGTATTTTTTGAAAATTTTTCAACATGAATTATTTTTAATCGATAAGTGACTAGTTTTGAAGTATATTTTGAATAATTTTAATTGTTTAAACAATTGTTTTTCCCCCGTAATGTCAAGAGTTCTTGTTCAACAAATTTGGTAATTATTTGAACATTTTTCATTTGTTTAAACCATTTTTTCTTCCAAAAATCGTAAAAAGTTATTATTTTCTGGAAATAATTACACAATTAAAGAATGTTGAGAGCAATATATTTTCAACGGATATTTGGTGATTATTTAAACAATTTTCATTTGTTTAAACAATTTTCCTTTGTTTAAACAATGTTTTCTCTGTAAATCATGGAACGTTATTATTTTTTGCAACTAATGACACAATTAACGAATGTTAAAAGTAGTATTTTTTTGCTTAAGATATTTTGCAATTATTTAAACAACTATTAATCATTCACTTGCGCCTGTTCATGGTGGAGAAAAGTCTAGATTTTTAGAATCTCTCACACTAAGTCGCTTAATATTCAGTATTTCCGTCTTTCAGAACGTATACCCTATATTGTTTAAATTAATAAAAATTGTTTTAAAAAATTGCTCAATATCCTGTAGAAAAAAAAATGTTACTCTTAAATTCCTTTAATTGTGTCAATAATTCCGGAAAGTATTAATTTTTCACGCTTTACAAGGGGAAAAGATTGTTTAAACAAATCAAAATTGTTTAAATAATTATCAAACATCCTTCAAAAATATATTGCTTTCAAGATTCTTTAACTGTGTCATTATTTCATTATAGAAAACTGCTATTTTGTATTTATTGGGGCATTTTTCTGGGACAATTGCCATTTTAGATTTTTTTGATATGTTTTTACTTCTAAGAATGGATCCTGCTCTACCGATAACCTTCTTACCATCATTTATGCGCCTATCTAACTCCCCATCTATCTTTCCGTCGCTAGTGAATAGGCTACACAGATATACGTTCTTACCAACTTGTTCTAATCCCTCATCATTTAAGACAATGTTGCACACTGTTTTTTCACCTCTTCCTTCAAACACCATGATTTTTCTTTTGTTCACGTTAATTTTGAGGCCCATGTTCTTCATGCTTGTATTAAGTTTATTCAACATTCTTTGCAAGTCCTTGATTTAATCTGCTATAACAATCTTGTCATTCTTAGACTGGGCCATTCTTAGACACTTATCCATAAATATGATAAATAGCCATGAGGACATAACGCCTCCTTGTTTCACGCCTTGCATAATATCGAACCAGTCACTCAGTTTCCCATTAACTCTTACACTCGCTTTACTACCTGCATATATTATTTGTATTGCTTGTAGGAGCCATCCATTGACTCGGTATTCTTTAAGGACTTCCCAAAGTTTACTTCTATTCACCTTGTCAAATGCCTTCCATTACCCTACGAATAAGTATTTTTGAGTATATTTTACTTACGGTACTTAATAAGCTGATACCTCTGTGATTGTTGTAGTTGCTTTTATCTCCCTTTCTTCTGTATATTGGTACGATGATTGCTTTTCTCCAATGGTCTGGGACTTCTCCCATCTCGATGCATAAATTTATCAATTCGCACAACCTGTGAGGTATGTACTCGCCACCGTATTTAAGCATTTTAGCGCCTATACTGTCTACACCAGTAGCCTTACCGTTTTTTAAGTTCTTAATTATATCTCTAACCTCAGTGACACAGACTTTTTCAATTGGGTTTTCTAAGGCATTATGTTCTATGTCGCAGTTGTGTTGTCCTATAGCTTTACCTCCTAATAATTCTTTAAAAGAGTCTTTCAAAGCGTATACTATCCCGTCTGTATCATATAACATTTCACCTTTGCTGTTTCTCATGCTGACAAACTCTGTACTTTTACTTCCCTCCATCTTTTTAAATAATAGTTTCATGATTCCTTCAAAGTCGTTTTGTATTTTCTTCTCTTCTTCTGTTCTGATTTCATCTTGACTTTTCTTGACTAGTCGTTTAGCTGTCCTCTTATTTTATCTGTAATCGCTTTTAAGTCTATTTTTCTTGTCATCGTTAAGACCTGTGATGTTTAATGTTCTCTTGTACGCTTTTTTTCTTGCCGGGCTGCCTGAATTTCATCATTCCACCACGCATCACAAGACTTTCTTCCTACCACTGCCGTGCCACACACTTCAATAGCAGTTTTAACTGTGATATCCCGTAACAAAGTCCACGCGCCCTCTATATCTTTATTTCTTCTAAGCGCCTCCTAAATTGCCCTATCTATGCGTTCGTTTATCTTATTCTGAAAATTTATTCGCACTTCCGCTTTCTGTAAATTTTCAATCTTGATTCGCGTTTGTCTCGTTTTTTTTTTGTTTTATTTCTTCTCCATCCCCGCCCCAAGTATTTTTGGAGACTAAAAGTTAATGATCAGTATTGCATTCAGAACCTCTCATGACTCTTGTATCTTTGACTAGTTCTCTTAGTATTTCATCCGCAATAACGAAGTCAATGATACTGTGGTTATCTCCTTTACACCAGGTGTACATGTGGATCATATTATGTCGAAACCAAGTATTCGTAATAAATAGGCCCTTTTCTAAGCAATAATTTATTCTCGTTATAATTTTTTCTTGGATCCCCAAAATTACCTAGCACCCTTCCTGTACCTGTATCCTGACGTTGGACGCTTCCGTTGAACGCATCCGTTCATATCTCCTCGCAGAATTATTCTTTCACCATCATCACAAGTACTTATTGTATCATTTAAAGTGTCCCAGAAAGCGGCTTTGACTTCTTTTAGATCACTGTCAACTGGGGCGTAGCACGCTTTGATAAATAATCTTCTGATTCCTACCTTCATGCTAGCCCACAACAATCTGGGGGATACAAAATCATGATATTTGAGATGTTGTCTTGCTTTTTCATTCATAATCAAACCGACCCCTTGACTACCATGTGTTTCACTATCTACTCCTGACCGTATTTCCAAAACCGCCGTTCAACACCCCATTTGTGTATGCATTTCGTCAATCAAAGTTTCCGTTCATTCCTAGGCTATTTTATTGTTTGTATTGTTCATTGTATAGATTGTACACCCAAGTACCACCTTTATGCTCGAAATTTATTTCGCGGATCGGAATCATGTCCAAGTTAAGTAGTGATTCGTCGTATGGTCGTATGGACAGAGAATGGAAACCGAGGAGTCGCAGTTGGTTGGTGTTTTATGCTGAGAAGGTCACCAGTCTTCAGCAGAGGTGAAATAATAATTAAATTAAATTAAAAAATTTCTTTACGCACATCTTTACGACTTGAAGATTCGTGAATTAAAACCAAAAGGTTCTCAAATATTTGAAACACCATTAATAAAAGTCTAAACTTCGAATTTCCTTTCCCATTTACCCATCTTAACCTAATCTGCAACACATGATTGTACCAATTTAATGTGCATGATAATTTAATTCAAATTTTACCGCTCATGCGCGCGCATGATGAAAGGATCAAAAAGACAATTTGATCGTAGCTGTCATGATCCGCTTGTGACGTTGCCACCGTTGGAACAACCGTCCTTTGTATCTCCACGCGAACTAGTGACATTAGCATCCGCAAGTGTCAGTCGCCGTCCCATTGTTGGCGACCCTCGGCTCAGCTGCAACTCGCACGAGAGTTTGATGGCCTTCCAACCATGGTGCACACCTTACTTTTTGTCCATAACCTGCATCGAAAGTTTGCCTTTGAAGATATGGAAAGCAGGCGGAAAGTAGCGTTTCCGCCTGGCTTCGTCTCTCAGCGAAAAAAGCCACTTTCCACACACTTTACATGCAAATAAAAGATATCAGTACAATTCAATATACAATATTCATCAGTACAAATTGTACCGATAAAGGGTCCTCGGCGAAGATTGGGGTTGGGGGTGAGGGGAGGGTGTGCGATGATGGTGTAAGGGAAGGGTGCACGTAGGTCGTAGATGGTGTGGCGGAAAAGAGGGTGTGTGGCGCGCGCGATCCTGACGGTGGTGGTTGGAGGAAGGGGTGGGGGATATAGAGAAAGATAAAACTATCGTCTAATGAAATCCTTACTTGAGGGCTCTTGCCGCCTGCTTCTCGCACCGATTTTTGGTTTAAAGTCGTTTATATTCGCATTAACGGCAGAGAAGAGTAAGCATGGTTCTCCTGCCACCAGCCGAACTGTTGCTATTGTCACAGTAATTTACGAGAAGTATCATCTTCGAGAAATGTTTATTTCAGAACTTGCAAGCAAAATTCGGTACTTCAACAAATCGAATTTGCTACAAAGTGGTTCGACCGATGTTACAGTTCCAAAGAGATGTTGTAACCAATAACCCAAATAGCAACGTATATTTTCCTCATGGCGATGGAAATGGTAGAACATAATTCAAAAAATTAAATACAAGTTTTCGAAAATATTTTCCTGAAGTGTTACAATTTGTTTTCCCCCATTAAGTTTAGGGCAATTAATAAACACGCGCTTATAGCGCTTGAAAAGGCTTTTAGTTAAGAAGAAATACGTGCCAATATCTTTAACAGGTCCCTGAAGATAAACTATATTCTGATCATAAAGTTGTAGGGGGACATTTGTAAAGTCAAAATAATCTCACGAAACCTGGGCCTATACAAATAAGGAGGTCTGGAATTATGGTGAAAAGATTTTTTTTTCAAATCAATTTTTCTCAAAAACTATGAAAAACATTTAGACCTATTTTTTTTCTCGTTTACACTAAAGTTGATGCTCAGTGCTATAAGCGTGTATTTATAAACTTCTTTAAAATTAGTGGGAAATTGAATAATGATCAAGAATGATGATGTTTAACCCTTTTGATCGCTGTGGGAAAAAATATGTTACTATTTGGATTCCAGGTCAGTTGAGTAAATAAGTCTGTAGTTGTAGTAGGTATTGACTGGACCATATTTTTAGTTAGCCATTATCTGACTTGACCACAAAATTATTATATTCGAAAATCGGTATTAGGTGGATAGTAATAGATGAAACTGCTTCTTAGAAGAAATCTTAATGATTGTAACCAATTACTCCACTTCCATTTCTGCCTACTCAATTTCCTTCTCATCATTGCTTTAAGTTTGCACTCCAAAACAATTCGACTGAATCAACCAAATTTGTATTCTTTCAACGGTATAATATGCTTATTATATGGACGTCGAATACTTGGTTGACCAAAACAAATTTTTTGGTTACTATAACTAAATCCTTTGGTTAATTGAACCCAAAAAAATGTTCGATTCAACCAAAATTTCATGCATAACTAAGAAAAATATTTCTTTGGTATCAG
This sequence comes from Andricus curvator, assembly GCA_932195095.1. Classification (NCBI taxonomy): domain Eukaryota; kingdom Metazoa; phylum Arthropoda; class Insecta; order Hymenoptera; family Cynipidae; genus Andricus; species Andricus curvator. The sequence continues at coordinate 667,092 of CAKNYM010053124.1, forward strand.
CAAAGTTTTTTCAGCGGGAAGCTTTAACATTTAGTGACTTAAGAAAAAGTCTCTATTAGAACTCATACTTTGGGTTGCTTTTCAGCAAGAGAGGTTCCTTTTTGTTGTGGCTCCCTTGGAACCAAAAATCGGTTCTGATAGAAACCCTAGTCTTTTCTGCGGTCTCTTGACCAGAAAAATAATTTGCCTGAATGAAACTTACAAGATTTCTTTGTCATTTGAGTTCCAATTCAGCAAAAAGATTTTAGAAAAAAAGTTGACTTTTAATTTTTTCAGAAAAACTACCGCTAAAATTTGAAATACTCAAAACTTTGCGAGAATGATTTTCTTCGCAAAACTGTAAAATATATGTCTTAGTTCCTTTAAGAAACAACATATTCAAGAGGCGAATTATTCTGTTATTTAAAATTGCACTGCCTCTATGATTTGAAATGGATTCGCTCTATATAATGTGTTTTTCTTCACAAATTCTTTATTTTTCTATCTTTTTCGACTATTTTTTATGTTTTTTAAGGCTATCTGGAGTCGAAGCAGAAATTGTTGAGGATTGAATTAATTTTGTTTCGAAAACAATTTGAAAAGCACCTTCCTTGCAAATTAGTAAGCGAATTCCTCGTCGCAGACTAGACTTATACTTCTCTTCCGCAGGTGGATTAACTACACAAGCCTCGAAATGGAATAATTACACGCGGTAGCTGAGTCAAACGAAAGATAGGTATGTCATGCCCACGCCGGTGTGGGTGTAAGAAGGGCGGGAGAAATAAAAGGGCTGGAGGGTAAACTAGAAAGCTCTGAACAAAACGTGCTGCTTCATAGAACCTCAGCTTGCTTAGCAAGTGACAAATTCCTTTCAAAACCTTCCACACAAAGAACAGTTTAGGATATGTTCCTTACACTTTTTCCTTAAAGAGAACATAAGATTCAAAAGGTTGCAAATTACATGATAAAAATTAAATTAGGTTTTCTTTTTTTTCTACTACCGAAAATTATTAAATCTTCTCAGTAGAAAAAGAATGATTCAAAGGAATATATTTTCCTGAGTAGTGGCTCACTTTTTATATAACATTATAATCAAAAACGGAAAGTAAAGTTTGACCGATATCACTATAAAATTAATTCGCATCAAATTGGATATTAAACAATATTTTCTAAAATCTTCTTCTGATATCTTCAGACAAGTTATTTTAATAAATTAATTAAATTGTATAAATCTTACTACGAAACTTCATAGATTAGATTATACAGTTTTTAAACTTAATTATGTCTGTTTCTGTCGAATCAAGAAATTAATTAATGTTACCTGTAGGGTCATACATCCACATATTTTTCCGACATTTTAAGGCCATAACTAATCCTTTGACTAAAAAGCGAGTTTTTTTGTTTTTGAAACCGCTTTTCGGGAAAAACGCATCTGAAGTTGGTAAGTGCCGTAAAATCACGTGTTCTATGTACTTTTTCTTCGAACATGGAATATACTCACTTCCGGTTTCTTCCGGAACATAAGTATAGTGCCAGCACATTCAGTATACACTAACAAAAAAATGCTGTTGAATCAAAAATATGCACTTTCGCGCTTAATCAAAAGCAGATACTATTAATTCAAATGGTTATTCGGTGAAACAACAATGATTTATTTCGGCCTGACAGTGATGCTGTGAATTCGGCTTGCTTTTGACCGAGCGCGTAAGTGCGCACTTTTGATTCAGCAGTATTTTTTAATCAGTGTAGGTCCTCGTATCATCCCTAACTAAAATATGAATATGATAATTTTAAACCTGACTAAGAAAAACGAAAATATCTCCTAAAGTAGAACGGGCCGTGAAGGCCCTTTTCATGCGAACACCCACAAATAATGATCAATTATGTTAACACGCGACTTTTCTATATTTAACTTGCATATTTACTGAGTTGATACAGATTATCTCATCGGGGCTAGATTTTATACAAAGATTTTTTGAATGCAGTGATAAGAAAGATCAACAGTAGAGTTTTTGCAGTGTGAGTCTAAAGTACCCTCAATTATTAAATTATGAGTTCTGTCTTGTTTTTATAAAAAGTTCTAGAATCGCGTGCTCTTAATAAGAGGCACGCGGAGCTAGGTTTGCTATAATAATAATTTTTTCGTGACTCTAACAATAAGTTAAGACACAAAAGGTGTGGTTCTGGGTGAAAAGTGGTTCCAATGCAATACTGGAGTCGTGAAATATTTCACAATGAAACCAAAGCAAAGACTGTAAGTTTGGATGAATACTATATATAGGTAAATCAAGGTAGCGACTAGTCTTGGAAACCTGGAAAACAAGGGAAATTACCTGGAACTTTGTAAATTGGAAAAAAATGGAAAATGACCTTCACTCCTATTTCAAATCGTGAATTTTTCTGTGCTAAAAATTTATTTTAAGGCTATAAATGTCACGCGCGATTTGCATTGGAATGAATTGAAGTTCAGATAGCTATTGAAAAACTGAATTTTCTCTTAATTCGAATCATGGGAATTTCACTGAAAATCAGTGAAAATGCACTGAGTGATCAGAGAAAGTAATTACTGATTTTGTTCACTGATACACTCCTAATTGATTTAAATAAGAAAAGCAGTAAAAGGAGTATTGGGATTGGATTCAGTTCCGGTTCAATACAGTTACAAAAATCGCTAATTTTAATAATAATAATAATAATTTATTCGACGAAAATACATGATTAAGTTTACATAAACAAATTACAGAAATTAATGTTATTTTCTAACAGATATACTTGAATCATTGTTCTCGGATCTAGTTATTCGCATCGTGATATTAGTCCTATCTTGCTTGGGATCAAACATGATCATGCAAGTGGTTCCGGCGTGTTACGTAATGAAATATAGTATTAAAATCCTACCTTAATCGCCAGCGCCTCTTTAAGGTAAACAGCTAGCTTTTTCAGATTCGTGGCATCTGATGAGGCAAAAATGTCCGCCCAAAAGTCCCTGGAGGCCACCCTGCGACCAAGAATTTGAGAGTGTTCATTTCGTAAATTTTGAAACTTCGAGCAAATCACTAGAAAGTGATATGCATCGCCCTTATCGCCCCCCCCCCCCCACACACAACAAGGGCACAATCTCCCTGTGTTAAATTCGTATCTTTTTGATTCGTGAATAATGCGATAAGGAAAATTATAAAACAAGCGAGTTTGTGCAATTAGCCTTGTGACGCAAATTGGTAAATTTAGCTTTAAGTATGGTTGGGTGGATCAGAAATTTTCGTATGTCTTCAGTATAAATTCGCGATTTTTAGACAGAGAATCAAAGCTAAGGTTAAGCCAAGATTCCTCCAACCCGCAAATAGCAAGCATATCTTTCACCTGTAGGAACCAGTTGTATTTTGAGTTTGCTGAAGGCAGCGCAGCGAGAACCCTCAAACGCTTAAAGCAGAGACCCGGGTACTTAGAATCAGGCATACTTAGTACTTTTTGAGTTCATTTTAACGCCGGTTTTAGAACTGCTAGGGCCTTGCCCGTCTCAGTCCTAACTGCGTATCCTGGAGTTCCGATTGGCAACCTCAGATTTTTCTTGTAAAATTTAGTTTGAACCTTTTCGATTTCATCCAAATATCTCAAGCCCCAAGTCTCTACATTATATAAGAGCACGCTAAGCGCCAGACTGCGGAAAAGGGTGTCCATCGCCTTCCAAGAGCTTATTTTCGCTGACTTAAGTATCTGCATTACAGTATTTGATGCAATGTTAGCCGACGTGACAAATTTCTCGGTTGCCCTAAGAAATATACCTGAGTTCGTGGAAATCTGTCCTAGATGAAGAAAGCTGCTAACTATTTCTATTGGTGCATCAGCGTATGTGAATTTGTAATTTTTTCTTCGCCCTTGTTTTTGAATAATTGAGATCTTGGGTTTCGCTACATTGACCGTTAAAAAATTCTCATTATAATATTGATGCAGAATACGGAGCTTTTTTGCAGGTCAGCTTGAGATTCCGCAAAGATTACTATATCATCCGCACCACCAAGTAAAGCTTAAATCCAAGATAACAGTCATATTCTTAACAAATTACCAAAGAGTTTTCTCAATTAAAAAAATTGTTACAGATGTAACTTGTTTTTACTTACATAAATTAACAAAAAAATTAAAACACAAATATCTGGAAACTATTCAATTTTTTTTTGTGGGGGCACCCTAATTTTTCATAATTAGCATGACATTCTACGCAATATTCAGTAAAAAAATCCGAAGCACATAGAATGGTACACAGGATTACCCCTGGCTCCCCCACTATATGGTGTGTTCGCCTCTGAATGACTCAATCTTGGCTATGGTGCGCGTATCCGCGCCTATAGGGCATATTTTTTTCTTTCGATCATTAAATAAAAAATAGAATTTTCTCCGAAAAAGCGGCCTTCAAATCAAGTCTTACTACTTTTAGATTATGCATACAAAAAACTAGACAAAACGGCTTTTCCCTTTGACCTCAGTTTCACGATCGGAATTTCCCCAATGTATCCCAATATATTTTTCGGAAGACTTGTACTCGATATTGGATAATAACAGAAAGTTTGATCCGAATATCGTTATCGGAAGACTGCGTTTTATCCGCTCGCAACCTCTGAAACGTACGAAGAAAGTGCGTGGGTGGATAAATACAAGCAATTAATTAAAGAAAATCCAACAACCGATTGTTTAGAGGAAAGTCTAGAAGAAAGTTAGAATATTTCCGTAACACAAAATACAGCTTATTTCATTCAAATTATAATAATGGCATTTTAGCAGAGTTATTGCCATCCAAAATCGTATGTATATATACATACATATATATATATATATATATACTACTACTACTACTACTACTACTACTACTACTACTACTACTACTA